>CANNZV010002603.1:0-58630 GCA_947561585.1 Caprella mutica | reverse complement strand
TTTTACAAAGATAGAACAAATGTTAAGGAACAAAATGTGATTTTCCTAATTTGTAAGTTTGATAGTTTTTAAATTACAGCCCTTGAAATTTGGTATCGTTTATTTTTTATTTTGAGACACACTGTATAATTCATTTATTCATACCAAACAAAAATATTAGAATCAGGAAATGAAATAATTTATTTTCATATTGTGTTCAGTTTATTCAGGATACACAATATATAGGGCAGATGTGGGCAATTGCGGCACTGAGTGCTTTTTCTGGCAATCAAATGACTCGGAGCCCACCTCACTTCTGTACAAGTTATTAAAAAGTTACCCCTATTAAATTGAAAGAAAAAAAAATTCATCAAAATAATATTATCTAACTTACCGATAACTATTATAAATGTTTATTTATTATATTTAGGTTTCGTACGTGATTGCTGTTATTCGTTAATATATTTGTATTTGGCCTGTTACAGTATTTTGTAATAAGTATATCTTGCTGATTTGCTATTTTATGCAGTGACAATGTGAAAATTGAACATTACTGTCCATGCTATTAAATGTTATTAAATTAAATGTTGAGCACTTGTATAATAGAGTATGTTTTGACCTTATGACTTTCAGAATATAAGAAGAAAAAAATCTGCAGCTATCTGGTATTCTTATCTCAAACTCAATAATTTACTTAGAGTACCAAATTATTCTTCATTAGTGGCAATTCAATCTATATTATCTTTGATATAAATGTTTGTTTTTCTAAAATAAGAAAATGTTTGTTAATTTGTTAATTTTATTTATAATTTTGTCTCTAAATGTGTGAGAGTGAAATTTGTTTTGATAAAGCTACTTATCTGATTGAATTTACTTTTCCTCCTATGGTGCAATCTTTGATATGTTATTAGAAAAATAAATGACCAAGTGTATCATTAAATGTAAGTTTCTATAAAAAAAAGATATATATTTCGTAGCACTGAAATATATATTTGTGGCACTTGAAAAGAAATTTCTAGCCATACCAAATCTAATGAATATTTCTCATATAGAGGGGGAATATTGTTTATTATCTGCTTATGATTTGTCAAAAATCGTTTACTAACAAAAGAAGTAAAAGATTGCATGACTTATCATGAATTGTCTAAGCTGAGCATAGTCACCTGATTCTGAAAATGTTCAACACCATCAACTTCTCATTTCTCATCTCAATTTTGTCTTCCCAATCCAGTCGGCTGCAACATAAATCTTCATCTGTTTCAATCCGTTGATATTTGTTACACATGAGGTTTAGTATGCTCTGTTCGAAAAAAATGGGTATGGGAATATTTTGTACTATTAGGTATTATCGCAGTCATATCATAAATAAATAATGCGTCATTTGTCTATTTAGTGTCTATTAATCCCAATAATCTGGCCATCGAAAGTTTGATGACTAAGCTAGCCGCCGGTGTATTATGCCTGAGTGAGATCCACGCACTTTGAGATATTAGCATATGAGAGGCGGAGAGTTGATTGTGGGCGTGGCGTTATTGCTGCAGTTAGTGCAGTTCAAGTGTGCTAAAACAGCATGATTTTTTTTGTTTCAATTATGATGAATATATTTTTTAATTAAATCACCATTTTATTAAATTAGAATAGTCTTCACTCTATCTAATTCTTTTATTTTTTAACATCAATTTTTTCAGCACAGACTCTGCAAACAGCAAATAATAAATATAAAATTGTAATTATTTCACCTTGTAGTAATTACACTTTACTAACTGGCAGGTGACAAAAATAGTGTTTTGTCTAGTGCGAAGTTTTTTCCAGTACAATTTCGAAAATATCTTGGCCAATACGAGGTTTGTCTTCTAGGAGGGTTTGAGGTATACACAATAATTTAGCGATGTTAGAAACTGTCAAGAATTTAAAAATTACTAGCTAACTTAGGTACCTAGATTATACTAAATATAAAAGTGGCTATCTAGAGCAAAGTCTCTGTAATCAGATACTCAAAATATCATGTATCATGGTAAATAAATTTACTATTCGAAAGTTATAAATAACGCTCAATTTCGATATACTGTAAACATCCACTTTTCGAGTGCTGTAGGTGTCCGATATTTGCCACTCATAATTAAAATTTCTGTAGAAATGCTATAAAGTTGCAGAGTTTAATTAGGTTAAATAAAATTTCACAGTTAACTGAAAGCAACTAATTGATCTAATATTCGCTTCGTAATTAATTATATAAGAAATATTCACATTCAACCGTCAATGTCCGACATGTCAATTAGATTGAATAGAAGAACAAGAAATGGAGGCGAAATGCATCACGTACTATTGTCAATTTAATGGTTTTTACTAATTAGGTACAATTTCAGGTATTTACTGTTTTTTTCAGGATAATGGTACGTATTTAGGTAACTGTAAAGTAGCCATTGATGATACAATTATCAGTTATGTAAGCCTTTGTTATTATTTGAATTTGTAGGTCAAGGCATTATATCTTTTTCTTTGCTTGAAATTGGGAGGGTAGAAGTAAAATCACAAATAATAATAGAAATACAAATAATAGAAATATAGAACCAAATTAGAAATGGTCTGCAATTTTATAATCAGTAAACTTAGTTTTAATTAATAGAAAAATAAAAATAAAGTGAAGGGGACCTTCAAACAATTGATTAGAGTTAAATAAAGTAAGTATTATTTTGCAGTTAGGTTAAACATGTTACGTTTCTATTCGGATAATAACTTTTAAAAGGTTTAGGCATTAGCAGGGTGCAAAGATATACTACTGTCAAAATTTGAAACATCCATTATTTATAGCACGGAAATTATTTATAGCACGGATTTCCTCATACGTACATAATTAAGGGCTACTCAGACTCTATCACTACCGTGACACACTTGATACTGCAGCAATAACACCACGCCCACAATCAACTGTACGCCTTTCATATGCTAATATCTCAAATGTACAAGGATTTCACTCAGGCATAATACACCGGTACAGGGTGACAAATCCTGGAGTAAGTCTAGATAGCGGACCAGAATCCGTTACCTTTACTTGGTTAAATTCTGGTCTATTATTTTTACTAGCTTCATTTCTGGTCCATTATCTTTATTTCGTTGAATTCTTAATATTCAAAGAATAATTAAAATTAAAATAGTATAGTGGAATCATAGATACGATATTAAAGGATTTATGCAGTTTTTTTTCCCAATTATTTTATAAATAGTTGCTCTTCAAAACCTTAAAATGGATCGTTTATATTACTGCGAAGATAATAATCATTAACATTATCAAATTATGAGGTTGTATATTGATAAAAACTAAAAACAAATTTATATTACAACTAATGGAAACTATGTTGTGTTTCATAATTTATGGTCCGTTATCTTTACAAGCCTAATTTCTGGCCCGTTATCTTTACTAGCTTCTTTTTTGGTCCACTATCTCTACTTGCTCCCAAGTCCTCACTAACACAATTATAAAGTCTTAACCAATTGACTTTTCGATATTTTTACTTCATAAAAACCTTCTTTTGATATTTTCATATCCAATGGTATAATAAACGCACAAGAATAATTATCCATTTAAAATTCTATAGGGGAGAACCGGGTGAGTTTGTACATTTTTCCCTTCAAGGCTTATAGAATCTTAACTATTCGGGATACAAATTGGTTCTAACTCACAATCAAATCTTTAGGAATTAATCTACTTATAACTACAAACTAAATTATTTAAAACCGTATGGTTCTCTCTTAATATAGATTTTAATGAGATATATTCCTGTGTACGAACTCACCCGGAAGTGCGGGTGAGTTCGTACAAGCAGAGTAAAGTACTGAAAAAAAGGGGGAGGGGGAGGAAAATTCAGTAAGAATTTCATTTATTTTATGGAAAATATTATAAAACCCTTGAATGTCGTATCCTTACTATTGACTAAAGCCCTTTTGAGATACCAAAAAATCACAATAGGCTTCATCACCGATGTCTTCCGAACTAGATTATAGAACGTCAATTTGCATCGTAAGCAAACGCTTTGTCACTGGTGAATTTGAGTTTTTCTTTCTTGAAATTTGTTTCTCTTTCAGTAACTCTTTTTATATGGTATCAGTTGTTATAATTGACCTTCTTGGTTATCTGCCTCTGCTGTTGCTCTTTCTAAGAGGAGCCTTTGGGAATGGCCGAATATTTTCAAAAGATGTTCCTTAAAATAAAATATTCAATCTAGAGAGGCCTGGTTGTGGCTCGGTGGAGGGTGAAGTAGGAGGAGGCTCGGTGAATGATGAAGTAAGAGAAACCTCGATGCCGGTAGAAGTAGGAGAAGGATGTGTGGATGGTGAAGCACGAGTAGGCTCGGTGTATGGTGAAGCAGGAGAAGCCTCGCTGACGGGTGAATTAGGAGCAGGCTCGATGGATGGTGAAGTAGGAGAGGGCTCGGTGGATGGTGAACCAGGAGCGGGCTCGGTGGATATGGTGAGTAGGAGCAGGATCGGTGAACGGTGAAGCAGGAGTAGATTCGGTGAGAGTTGAAGTAGGAGAAGGCTCGGTGGATGGTGAAGTAGGAACAGACTCGGTGAAAGTTGAAGTAGGAGAAGTCTCGGTGGATGGTGAAGCAGGAGCAAGCTTGGTGGAAGGTGATTCGTGAAGTGGGAGCAGGCTCGGTGGATGACATATTTTCTACTTGGTTGCGATGATAATGATTTGAACTATTCTCAGAATAGTCTGGAAAAGCACCGTCCTTTACTACTTCGCTTGTTAAAACTTTATTTTCTAATTTATATGTTCATCAAATTTTGAACCATTTCTGGAACTCTTTGTGGCATCTGACAGCGTCGTCGGAGGAACCTTATACAATTTAGCAGCTTTACGTACTGATTTTCCTTTTTTGCAGAAGTTATATGCCTGTTAAACATCACAAGAAGAATACTGTTTCGTTCTTTTACGTGTATATACTCGAGCCATATATTAAAATAAATATAGAGGTGAATTCGTACATAATGGGTGAAACCCTACAGAGGTGGATGAGCCCGTACATATTTGTACGATGACACCCCACACCGCAATTTTATTTTTAAATTAGTGTACATCAGATACTAATGAGTTTTAATTAAATATTAACGTTTACATACGTAGAGAATATCCCAATGAATACTAGTATTTGATATAAAGTTTTTAGATAGTAAATTATAATTGCTATGGCTTAGCTCAAGTAGTGAGAAAATAACTTTTTAGCGCTGAAAATATATGATCTCTCACAGAAGAAACATACTACACCGTCACGCGATGAAACTTTTTCAAACTGATTGTTATTACAATGTATAGAATCACTCAAATTTCAACGGGTTACAACATAACAGGTGTTGAGTTATGGCCCTGTACGGATTCACCCGCTGTACGAACTTACCCAGTTCTCCCCTACGTAGCTTGGCAAAGTGCAAATCTTGAACAATTTACTAAGCAGCTACATAAGGGTTACAGTTAACCAATTATGGTTCTAGGTAAATTGTTCGAAAACAATTGCTCGAAAAACAATTGCTCGAATGAACAATTACTCGAAAGAACAATTGCTCGAAAGACAATTGCTAGGAAAACAATTGCCCGAATGAACAAAATTGCTCGAATTATAAAATTGCGCTGTTTTCGATTTTATAAAAGTCAGTTATTCATGAAGTGGAGCTGCACCTAACAATCCTTGTTTCTTTTTAGTAATTGATCATTAATCATTCTAGAAATAATTTTAATTATTACTCATTCTGCATAATCTTTTTTTTTAGACCGTCTGTGTCATCTCATATGTAACATGTGAATTGGAATCATGTGGTGAATCACTACTATTCATGTTTTTTAAATCATAAAACCCGAATTTTTTTGTAGATTTATTAAAACTCTGCCATAACTTTGAATTATTTCACCTATTGAGGTACCACATTCAGATAGGCTAGTAATAAATAAATTTTCGGGTTTTATGATAAAAAAAAAACCTGAATAGTAGTGATTCACCACATGATTCCAATTCACATGTTACATACAAGATGACACAAACGGTCTAAAAAAGATTATGCAGAATGAGTAATAATTAAAATCATTTATAGAATGATTAATGATCAATTACTAAAAAGAAACAAAGATTGTTAGGTGCAGCTCCACTTCATGAATAACTGACTTTTATAAAATCGAAAACTGCGCAATTTTGTTCATTCGAGCAATTTGATAATTCGGGCAATTGTTCATTCGAGCAATTGTTCGTTCGAGCAATTGTTTTTTGAGCAATTGTCTTTCGAGCAATTGTCTTTCGAGCAATTGTTCTTTCGAGCAATTGTTCATTCGAGCAATTGTTTTTCGAGCAATTGTTTTCGAGCAATTGTCTTTCGAGCAATTGTTTTCGAGCAATTGTCTTTCGAGCAATTGTTTTCGAGCAATTTACCGGCTACCACCAATTATAGTAAGACATTCACCTTTATGTACTCAAACACTCTCTTGCATGACAGGATTGGAAAATTTTGTCTTATCGTATGTTATGTAAAAAAGTAAAAAACATAAAAAGACAGCTTCCATATCGGTTTTAAATTAAAATCATTATTACTTTTCAATGAGGACTGGTGCGCCTGCGTCAGCGGCTCGGTTAATAGGATTAACCCTAAGTTAGTATCATGAAATTAGAGTTAACAAGAAGATATTTCAATATGCATGCAACAATGAATGTAGAATCTTCAGTAATTCATATACAGTGATCGTCTCAATTTTTGGTACGGTAGTGAATTATCTGTTTTTGCTTGATCATTTCTGAAAGAACAGGTCAAATATGAAAGAAAAATAAATAAATAAGAAGTATTTAGCCGAGGTTGCATTTCTTCAACAGAGAAGTAGGGGGCAGAAAGAGGATTTTGTCAAACAGGAGTGAGGGGAAAGGTGGTGAGATTTTCCAAAAAAATCCTTGTTCTACCACCAAAGACATAGTAGATGCGATGGCCTCTGAGATTGATGTATCGCAGAGAATATTTGGTAGAGTACATTGAAGAACATGTCGCAAAGCATGTCCTTCGAGGAAGACATCTTTTTTTAAACCTGCGCAATTGAAAACCCGCATATCGTTCGTAAATTTTCATTTTGACATAGATAGTTAATTCTGTAAGCACGCACTTTTGGCAGATGGGACTATACGATTGAGTTGTTGGTCACAACAAAATCTCTCCTGTGTACAGGATGTCTGGTGAATCGAATCTCCTGAAGACTACCTTTCCGACTCTGAAACATAGAGGTATAACTCTAATGTTTTGGGGATATTTTGCATATTCAGGGACTGGAAAGTGCTAAGGTAAAAGGTATAATGAAGACAGAAAATAAGGTCGATATTTTGAGCATAAAACATCAAAACTCTGCGAAAGAACTAATGCTTGGAAGCCTAGTTCCAGATTAGCACAAAGCCAGTTACAGATGAACAAAATCAACATTTTGGAAGGACCATTACGAAGCCTCTACTTGAATCTGATCGAGAATCTTTGGAGGTCTCTGAAACTCAATGTTATGAAGACATCTGACTCAAACTAGTAGAATGGTTCTGTCATGATGAATAGAAAAAGATTATAGAGAAAGACTGCACTAACCTGGTGGAAAATTATAATAAACGTTTGAAATCGTTGGTACACAATTGATTTTTAGTCTCACCCTGCCAATATTTTTACCATGGGACTATTTAGTTCACTATGCTGTACGGGTACCAGTTTAATAATTAGTCTTTGTTTGCAATTCTACTGTCAACCATAATATTCAATACTTTCTTCATAATTTTCCTTTCTCTTTTCGATATTATCACGGGAAAACGGATATATCAAATATCGTTCCAATAATTATGCCGATCATTGTACGTATGTAGAGAGTTTCCTGTAATTCATAAGTATGTAGAATCATCACTATTACAAATATCTATGACCACATTTTCACATCACAGGAAGAAAAATATACCGTATGAGTAAAAAAAAACTGTTACATGAACCACCGTATTCTTGAATGGTATTTCTTTGGCTAATGCAGAATTTTTGTCAGAGCCTATAACCACATTATTCGTCTTGATAAATAAATTTCTCTACAGAGTGGTTGATCATTAGTAGAGGTTGGGGAAATCCAGATTGTGCGAGATATGTAATTGTTTAAGGATATTAAAATAGGTTTGTTTATCCAGTATTTACATTGTTAAAGTAAAGGAACAATTGCATATTATGAAGATTTAATGTAAAACAGTATATATCAAAAAAACCATTATCCCTAATTTTTTTTTATACATTTTTGCACTCATTTTCTGGCTGCTTCCATTGATATTTTGATCACGTCAGAAATAGCCCTCAAGAAATCCACACTATGTATTATTCGTTCCTTGTATTGATTCAGATTAATATGTGGGGAAAAGCATACATTATTCACAAATAAGTCCACATGGAAAAATTGCCAACAGTTAAATCTAGGCTTCTCGGAGGCCATGAAAGGACATGATCCTTGGCAAATACTTTATGTTCAAACCTTCCCTCAGTTGTTCCTTGACAATAAGTGTTCTGTGAACTGGACACCATCCTGCATCCACTATACCCGATTTAGAGCTTCTCCATAAATAGGTCTTAGCTTCGGAATTATCCATTTATTCAACTAAGGCTTTTTAAAGTCATGCTTATTGTCGAAGATAAAACCTACTCTTTTAACCCTAATGAGTTTGACAATCAAAATGTACGGGAAGGTTTTACTATATATGTTTAAAAAACACATGTCTTATTTTTAAACATACGGTATTGTATTTTCCACAAGTTGTTAGAATATATGCTAAACTAATTTGTACCAAATTTCAAGTAAAAATATTGAAGACATAAGAACATATAAGTGATTGGGTGGAGTGTGACCCAATCATAGATCGCACATGTATGTGTACTTAATGAAAACGTGGACTAGAGTACGTGGAATGGCTAACCAAACTGTATTTATACGTTGGCACACGTCACCATAGTACAATTATTTTCCTCATTTACGTGATTTACGCTGATTTTCACCGATACCAAAATATTTTTAAACTTTTAAATACAAAAATAGATTTGGAATTTGGAAAAAGTTAAGAAAGGCCGGTGAATTTAAAGGAATAACATGAGAGATACAAAGCAATTTAAAATAGATGTGCTTAGAAAACAAAAGTCTTAAAATTTGGTTTAAGAAGAAGGGTTTGAAATAAATTTGCGCAGGAGCAGTTTCGGCACTTTTTACTTATGATCACTTTGTGGAAATCTATTAGGAATATAAAAATTAACGATAAATGTGGTTATAGCTGAAAAATATCTACATTAAACAAAAAAGGTGTCAGAATTAACTGCCAGCTATGGAATAATCAAACAGCTGAAACTGATAAATATAAATTTTAATCATTTCGGTCAAATTTTGTGAATTTAAATATTTTTTTAAGTTATAAGCTATTTATTGAAATAAAATATTAAATGAATAATTGCCCTCATTGTAATCATTCACATTCTTTACACAGACTCAGTATAAGTCTCACCTGATAAACTTGTAGTTTTGTCTCTTTCCCGTAGTGAATAGCATCCTGGTAATCTTGGTTAATGTTTAATGCCACTCTTTCTAAATTGAAGATTTTAACTCTTGTTCCATCTAGTTCCTGGTAGAATAAGAATCTTATAAAGTAGAAAACGAAAACAATATTATCGAAATACTTTCAAAAAGAGAAATCGTACTAACTCAAACATCGTACATTCCTAATTTAATTTTATCACCAGACATTCATCCTATAGAAAATATAGAAAATGATAGATTTACCAAATATTGAATATATTGAATTATTAGAATTGTTTTGGGAAGTATTTAGACCCATAAATCATACCTCACGAGCGATATCATTAATAACATTGATATGCGCATTATTCATATGCCTTGAATATTTTTGTTGATGAGGGTTCAGAGCCGCAGCGATCTTCCATAAAATTGTAGTTTTGTTTTTTAATTTACTTGCCATCTGGAATAAAAACTCATTTGCAATTTTTTTTTCAATATATTGAATTTGAATAATTATTCCAATAATTGTAGTTTTGATAAGGCTTATATCTAATTAAAGTCATCCAGTTCCCTACAACATTTTTTATTCGACACTGATTATTATAATGGGCGATATTAGGTGAATATAATCTTAGGTTTTAATGATTTATCTTGAAATGTTTTCTTGATAAGTAAATTATTAGTAGCAACATACAGCATACATTAAGTAACAACATAAAATATAAGTTCATCCTCTTATAGTAATGTCATTGAAAATATATATAAAGTATCTATTTATTATATATATGGATTAAAATTACCTGAATTACATTCTTCAGATCTATTCGAAACTGGTCATAAATCGTTTGCAGAGGTACCCTTGGTAGATCGTGGAGGTAATGAATGTCTGAACCCATCAGTATCAAATCAGGGGACTCTACCTTCTGTAATTGTCAAGTTAAAATTTCTTAACATTACCTTCCGATATATAGTCTTATCATTAAATAAAAATAAAATATTGGCTTGAACTTAAAGTTGAACTATTCCATGTTGACACATAGATTTTTCCGTCTATGACTTGAAAGTGTAAGGATGTATGTATATATTACGTATATATATATTTATATAACAACATTCGTTAGAGGATAGGTGGCATTTTATAACCTCTAGCTTTATAGCAAGTTTTTCTATTATTCTGAATTGATGTTTAGTTTCATTAGGACTCATTTTTAAGATGATTTTTGACAGCCAAGAAATAACAATTTCTTCTGTTTTTGACATTCTTTATCTTAGTGCAATATTTCGCTAGTGAACACCTAGCATCCTCAGGCACTTTTTCGTGACCTGTAGGTTACAAAGTTAATTAAATTAACATTTATTAATAAATCAATTAAAAAAGAAAACCTACAAACCATTCAATTGTTAGGATTGAAATGATATAACGTTTAATGATAATTTTTTACATAATTATATTGAAAGACAAAATGGAAAACAAAACTTTAAAACCAAAAAATTACAAAAGTCCACTACAGAGCTAATTCACGTACCATATTCACAGGAGGCAAAATAAGAAATGTTAATATGTTTGTACTATTTTCGAATCAAACTATACCCCAAGTGTAGTTTAAGAACCCCAGTGATGTATGAATGTATCTATGCTATGACGTTCTGCATGTCTTGACTGCAATCAAATCGAAACAATTCTTCTACTACTGTGTCAAAAAAAAAAATGGACATAGTAACATTCCAAACAGAAATTCTAGCTCTACTTGGTTAAGATCCACTACTGGCCATGGAATGGATGAAGCAAAATCAACCGACTAGTAAAAAAATAGCAATATTGGGAAATAATAAAAAAATGTTACCCAATATAAGGAAATCGTAACTAACATATGAATATATAATAATCTTTATAATTGAATAAAATCATTATAATAAACAAGGATACTTTAAGGACTCCAGATTTTAAAACTATTCCCCAAGTGTAGTTTGAGGACCTCAGGGTTAACCCAAGTGTAGTTTAAGGACCACAGATTGAGCTGGGGTCTTTAAAATACACTTGATCCCTATTGTCTACCAAATTAAAAAGACGTACATGGGAGGAGTGGCTAGTATTTGTGTATCTATTACAATTAAAATATGCACATAACTGTGCATGTTATGTGTGTATACTATTTTACATTGATGCCAATATATACTATTTAATTTACATATCTATTAAAAAATTGCTAAAACTCTCGTCTCTCCTTCTTTTTGTGCGTTAATGGTTGGTTTGAATTCTTTTATGGTTAGTGCTTCTGCGATGATCAGGTCTTCCTTGGAGTTAAGTTGTCGGACTATTTCAGTGTTTGCTAGAATTTCGGCCGTTTTTATCTTGTAGCTATGATGTTGTTGACTGTGTAGAACTATGGATCCGTTCTGCGTATGGTTTCTGAGTCTGTCGATGAGAGTGCATTCGGTGTAGCCTATGTACGTTGAGATGGAGGGTTGACACTCTTCCTTAGGGCAAGTATATACACAGACTATACATGTGATCGCTCTCCTTTTTCAGGTTTATGAGGGTTATTTATTATGAACATATTGCGAAGTTCCCTATTTTTATAATGAATATTTAGATTAAGGGTGGAATTGGTTGTTGTTGGATTTACATGGTTATTGGTTGCTCACTATTTTGCGTAGGTTTTGTTCTTCCTGCTTGTATTGCGATGACATTTGGTTTTTGTAGAAAATTGGTATACTATTTTCTGTTTCTTGTTCATTGTCAGGAGATTGTTTTTTTGTTGAGGAATTTTTGTAATTCTTTATCTATTAATGCCATAGGGTAATTGTTGTTGGTAAGTAGTTTCTTGATTCAAGCTATTTCTTGGTGCATGTTTGTCCAGTTGCTGCAGATTTTACATGTTCTATGGAGAAAAATTTTTATTACTCCCGTCTTGTATTGATCATGGGCGAGACTATTGTAATTAACGCATTCTCCGGAATTGGTTGGTTTATTGTAGACTAATGTTGATAATGACTGTTGATTACGGGTGATTGTAACATCGAGGAAGGCTATTGTTTTACTGCATTCTATTTCATAAGTGAACTTGAGTACAGAAAGTTCTTCGAATTTGGATTTGATTTATTCTATTGTTTTGAAGTCTTCGATCATGAGAAATATATCATCGACAAGTTTTGTTTATTTCAATTTTCCATTTTATCTTTCAATTTAATTATGTAAAAAAATTATCATTAAACGTTATATTATGTAAATCCTAAAAATTGAATGGTTTGTAGGTTTTCTTTTTTAATTGATTTATTAATAATTGTTAACTTAGTTTATTTTGTAACCTACAGGTCACGAAAAAATGCCTGAGGATGCTAGGTGTTCACTAGCGAAATATTGCACTAAGATAAAGAATGTCAAAAACAAAAGAAATTGTTATTTCCTGGCTGTCAAAAATCATCTTAAAAATAAGTCCTAATGAAACTAAACATCAATTCAGAATAATAGAAAAACTTTCTTTAAAGCTAGAAGATATATAATGCCACCTATCCTCTAACGAATGTTGTTACATAAATAAACTGCTGCGAAATTATACAAATATAATTATATATATTTTTAATTCAATAAATAAGTTTCAATGTTACAAATACCTGAAAGTAAGTGAAAAGATCGGTAATTCGAGTATCATTCAAGAAATAATTCCAATACTGGTCCATTTGAAGTTTAAGTCTAGTGCTCGAATTAGATGTATCGCAATGGCCGTTTCGCAATCTTTCTTCCTGCTGACGGAATTCCTTAACGAAGAATTTTTTTCCTGGGATTAGCTGAAACTGAATCGTATAATAACATTTATATTGGTTTATGTCCTTTTTATATAGTAGATATTAACTTGTGTCTACCACAGTATATATAATAATTATAGTTTGATCAGATTCAAACTCAACGGGAAATCCATAATATTAGAGGTTATTAAACTTCAACGCAGAGTTATCTATAGTTATAGTTATTATTAACTGTAGTGTCTATCCACATTATATTGAATTAGGTTATTGTTATTATTTATTACCTAGTTTCATTGCATGTTAATATGTAATCAAGAAATAAATCAGTTTCATTTATTTTAATTAAATAAGTTATTGAAAAGCTGTTTTAGATATACAGAATATAAAGCATATAAATGTTCTAACTTTAAAAGAAGACAAAGAGTATGAAAGAGATTTTGTATCAAGAAATATTACATAGTGACATCAAATTTTTTTTCGAATGTGTTGGGATTATTACATTAGTTTATTTGCTCAATTTCGATTGAAAATCTTCTCCAATTCCATAAATGTTACTTCCTTTTTTGTATCCTACACTCATGGAAATTCTGATGCACCCAGGTGTTTCGA
The DNA here is from genome assembly GCA_947561585.1 of Caprella mutica. Taxonomy (NCBI): domain Eukaryota; kingdom Metazoa; phylum Arthropoda; class Malacostraca; order Amphipoda; family Caprellidae; genus Caprella; species Caprella mutica. The sequence continues at coordinate 44,760 of CANNZV010002603.1, read as the reverse complement.
GTTCAACCTTTGACTTTGTCACTAAAGTGAGACACTTTAGTGCTTCAAACTATAGTTTGGATGCACTAAGGCTTGAAAGTGCATCAGTTCCATGCACTTTAGTGTATTAAATTTTCCTTTGCCAAAATGATGAAAATAATTTCCTCATCAACTTAACAAAATTATAGCGGAGACACTAAATGCATCGAACTGATGCTTTTCAGTGCATCCAAACCATAGTTTGATGCACTAAAGTGTCTCGCTTTAAAGACAAAGCCATATAGGGTGAGCTCGGAACACCAGGGTGCATCAGTTGGAGTTGTTTATTTTTCTCAGTGTATAATCCTATGCCGAAGCTGTCGTAGATACAAAATGAATATATCATCTTAACTAATAAATTCTTTTAATAGCAGTTAAAAATTGGTGAAATTAGTTACGTTATATGGCAACACTAACACATGAAAGTTGTTCAGCGAAATAGTAAAAAAAAACAGTTTTTTTTTGGTGATCTTTTTCGTGTTTCGGAGTGCCATCACTACATGGAACTCATGGTTAAAGCTTCAATGCCTGTTTACACGCTACGATAAATTGGAGCGATTTATCGTTAAGATAAATGTTGGAGTTTGAATTGAATTTTGCGATTGGTGGCAGTAAGCTCAAATTTTTACGAATCGTAACGACAAATTCGAACGTGTAAACAGGGTTCTAAGAAAATGTTACAACCTAGCTCAATATATAGTGCCAATTTTTTTATAAATTCATTCCAAATGCAGACCACTAAAATGTTTCTTCCATGATGGCTGGTAAAAAAAATATTGGAGTGAAAAATCGTTGCGTGTAAACACTGTCTCAATCATCCGATAAATTGAAATTATTACGAACTCTCAGTTCAATAAATCCCTCCAATTTAATTCTAGCCTATAAACGGGCCCTTAATTAGATACATCGAAGATATATAACTTTGAATTTCATCTTGTGAAATTTCAATGGTAGCTATTAGAACAGCAATCCAAGTGTACTTCCATCATCCAGATAAATTCCTTCTTTCAGGATGCTTATAGAACAGGCTAACAGAAGGTTATTTTCCCCTGCTTTGAAAAACACTTTAAAATATTGAGCTGAAATTTTTGCAGTATAAGAGGGGGCATTATCATGGAGCAATGACATATAACACAGTACAATTAAGGTGTTAATCAATGAAAACAATGTACGGGTGACCCAAACTGATTTTCTCCTTTATTATTTTAAGTTCTTTGCCACACATATATTAAACAATGTTAACATACATTTTCAACTTATATGGCTTTTGAAACAAATCAATGTGCTCCTCCTCAACTCCTGGCAGGAATTTTATGGTTTTATGGTCCCCATTTATCCAATGGGGACAGAGGCTCTTTTTGCAATATCATCCTCTCCAACACCTATAATCGAATCCAACAAGAATAGCTCGATGCTCAACTGTGTTTTTTCTCATTCCATAATAATTTTCTTATGGATATCCTTCACTGGAGGACGAAACTCTGGGATACCAACTTTACCACCTTCCTCAAGATCGAGTTGAAATAATCAGATCAGGTACGTCAGAGCTTTAAAAAACGATCTGCAAGTTCCAAGAGGATATATATCACTTCTCAAGACTGGTTCTTTCTTAACAATTTTCCCACAGCAAATTCAGTGTGGGTAAATATTTTTAATGAAATGGTGATCACGATCCACTCTTTGCTTATTTCTAATGTAGATATATCATTTATGAAGCATCTAAATAAATTATAATTTATCTGCTTCGCTCAAAGCACCCTTACGTCCATGTGGGATGGCACAAAATGTTTACGATTGCAAACATCTGATTGAAATATTATGCGTGCGCATATGTCAGTGATGACATACAACGTAACAAGATTATCTAATTTTATTGAAAATAAATATAATTGGAATAAGAAATTGATTTGAATATAATAATTATGGTGTGTAGTGTATTATAGCATTAAACTTAACCGCAGAATGCTAGGAATATTACATAAACTGAAATAAAGCATTTCATGCTCAGATATTTAAGTGACTAACCCTTTCCCGGAGTAGTTCCATCAAAGCCTTCAATTTGGAGTCACCTATAAATACAGTCCACACTGCCGGTGAATGGGTCGCCTGCCTGATGTTTGAGAAACATCTTCCCATGTCGCTGTAATGACCGATATTAAAATATTGGTTCTAGGAAAACTCGGTTTCGGAAAATTAGGTCTCATTTTATAATGATGTTTATTAAGAACAATAATATAGAAAAGGTTGAAAATATGAGTACTAAAATGTGAGCTTTATTTATCAAAAGCGAATAACATCATTAACAGTTGTAAAATGTTATGTAACTTTAGTAATTTTGACATTTTTTGACATTTATTTAACATGAGATTTGAGCGGAAAATTCAGTCTCTGAAATTTTGGTCTCGGAAATTTCGGTCAGAGGTGTAAATAAAAACTTATCAGTTATATGTAACTTGCTGATTTGATGTCTTTAAAATGGGTTAATGCATATTAAAAGCATTACACGTACATTGTGTGTTTAAAAATATAAATACTGAAAAATAGCACGATTTTTTTTAGTATGTAAAATGATTTTGATCTATGTTAATTTTATGTTACAAAATAGCATTTGACAATAATATAATTTTAGTGTCATTAGTATATTGTCAGAGCTATAAATCATAAACTTTGGGATTAAAAATTTGATAATTAAGACATACTATGCTAATAAAATCTTATATTCATAAAGTATATAAGACTATATGTACACTTAAATTGAAGAAAACATAAACGGAAACAATGATCTTAATTTTATTAGGAAGATTCAAACTATTGTTTAAATAAACAAACGTTTAAAATAAGAACAACTTAATTTAGATTTTTTTGAGAAAATAGATCTTATTTGTTTTTCAATTTTATTCTAAAGCGATATTTAATGACTAACAAATCTTTAAAAAAATTACGTAAATGTCTTACAAATCAATCAAATTAATCCAATTTGATATATGCCGCTTATAATTGAACCTTTGCCGGGCGTGCTTGAGTACGTTGGCTTAGTATTTTCCGAAATTTCCAGACCAAATTTTCCAAGACCGAAATTTTCGAGACCAAATTTCCGGCCAATTGAAATATAATGGAAGTTGTAATTAGGAGTTTAAATGATGAGAAATGAGTTGGAATTAAGGAAAATTAATATTTAATAATAAATACTAGGATAATTTGAAATAAAAATTTAAATCTTGTACTTACAGGGTGCGGATAAAGTTCCCGATCAAATTTTATTCTTTAAATTGAAGGTGTTATTTATCTACTAAATTTATCCATGTATATCTCATTCTCTCCCTATAATCACATACTTTAATGTTCCAGGTTTATATTTTGATAAATTTACATGTTCTTTTGTAAAAATGAGTCAACGTTAGGTTATCATTCAGCTACACTGCGCGGGGAAGGCAAACCCAAAGATTGTTAAGATGTTAAAAGCACCGATATCAACTGTTAGGGATGCTGTTAAACGCTACCAAGAACTGGAGACAACAGGTGATGGACCCAGGTGTGGACGACCTCGCACTGCACGCACTCTAACCAAATCAAAGCCATTAGGGAACGGATAAGGAGGAACCCCAAGAAAGACATGAGAAAAATTGCTAAGAGTATGGATATCGACGAAAAAAGTGTGAGAACCATCGTCAAAGGAGATCTCAAGTTGTCCCCCTTCAAAATGACTAACATGCAACAGCTCACGGGCTTGCAGATACAGAAGAGGCATGACAGATGAAAGATTCTTTTGAATGCAATGAAAGAGGACACGCAAGCTGGTGAGATCGTCTTTTCGGATGAGAAAATGTTCACTGTGGAGGTCAAATTCAACTCCCAGAACGACAGAATTTAAACAAAAAGTGCTGACAGTATCCGTCCATCCGTAAAGACTGTTTTCCGTCGCCAAAAGCCTGCCTCTGTAATGGTTTGGGCTGCCATCTCTGAGAGTTGGAGATCTCCTCTCATTTTCGTCAAAGAAGGCGTTAAAGTTATCGCAAAATCGTATATCGAGGATATTTTGACTCAAAGACAAGTCGAGATGAAGAAGCACTTCAAGGACAGGCCTTTTAACTTTCAATAGGACGGTGCGCCCTCGCACACAGCAAACAACTCAGGATTGGTGTGAGCGTCACATTTTTGCGTTTTGGAGAAGGAATTATGACCTCCTTCATCGCCGGACCTGAACCCTCTGAACTTTTGTGTGTAGTCCATCTTGGAGAAGGAGGCGTGCGCTACAGCTCATGATAGTACGGAAACTCTGAAGTCCCTCGAGCGACAATGGGCCAAAATACTCCAAGAAGCGTTCCGTGTCGCAGTAAAGAGCTTTTGAGGTAGACTCGAGAGAGTAATCGCCGCCAATGGTGGTCATATTGAAAAATAATTGGTAGAACTGTTAAATGGGTTTATTGAGATATTGTGTGATAAGTTTTGTTTTATTTCATCCATCACAACTCATTAAATTGACATTTTTATATGATCGGGGACTTTCTCCGCACCCTGTATGCTATGGTATAATATTATTTTTTTAACATAGAATGCAGTAAATAGAGAAAAAGAGTTTATAATTTCACTAGTTAAACAATCAAAATTCAACAGTAAAACCAGATACTGTTGAGAGATTAAAGAGAATAATGCAGTTTTTATTAAAAGTTTTGTTCTACATTTTACCTTAAATATTGACTATTGAAGCTTCCTAAATAATTGTTAACATCTGAGAGATGTTCAATTACTCACTCAGTGCTGTACTCCTTAATTCTGCAGGACCTGTATTCTCTCAGAGAGGAGATGTTCTTCTCGTAAAAATCAGATGCTAGAATTTTATCACAGGATGAAGGAAACCCTGAGAAAGGATTTTAATGATAGTTATATCCACTCTGTGATAAAATGCTATTCAACAGTCGCTTTATGAGAGTGAAATTGAGGGTTCGCGTCCCACACTGTGAAACGATTAGTTAATTAGGTTGAAGTCACCTGTTATGATACGTTAAAGTCGGGATTTTGCTTATATGTATGTTATTCTTAATAACGATCTCTTCAGAGTGACACATGACTATAAATGACAGCTATAATAAACCTATAATAATAACATATATTATAGGCAAGGTTTTTAATTTGATCAATGACTAAAGTAGACAAAAAGCATAAGAATTTTACCAAGATTTGAAAAATGAAATTCAATGTGTAAATATAAATTAAAACTATAATAACCTAGGGACTGGTTCAGCCGAACAGCTCATAGGAAAATATAAATATTTTTAATTCCATTCCGATCTGGATGCTGTACTACACATAATTACGCATAATTAAAAAAATCAAAAGTGATGAAAAGAATGATAAATACATATATCAGGATAATTTATTAGAAAAATTAGGCAAATCAGTAACTCCCTCCATTCATGAGTAACCCGGTCAACATAACAGTAATAATTAAGAAAAAGAATCAAAATCAGTAGAATATCAATTCGAGAAGTAACTTTGATATACAGAAACGAAACTAGGTCCAGGAGAGTAAATAAGTAATTATTATCACTGTTTTTTTCTTCTTCTGTGCTATCAAGTTGTATTCCTCTGATAATTTCTCAGAGATTTGAAAAAAGTCATATTGATCTAAATAGAACTATGAGGTGGCGTGCGAAAAACTCTCATCAAAATTCTCGAATGACATCTTGCCAAATTAAGTTTTATTTTTCGTTATTTATTTTATCCAAGCGTCTAATGCTTTCAATTTCTATATTTATAATGTTGCTCTTGATTTTTTCGTGACAAGTTGCCATTTCCTGATAATATTCCCAATATTTTATTGATACATTGCCTAATTATTTTTACGTGTACCTTTAGAATCCATTGGAAGTTGGTAATTATAGGTCTATATCTGTATTACCACTATTTAGCAAATTATTGGAGAAGTGTATGGCTATTAGGGTGGCTGAATTTCTAACTAGGTATTCTATATTGTCTCCCAGTCAGTATGGTTTTCTAAGTAGAAAATGTACGAGTTTGTTGATTTATTGATCAGTAGTATGAAAAACTCAACGCTAGGAATCATAGTATAGCTCACTTTTCAAATTTATGCTAGAATATGACACTGTTAATCATGAATTGAAAAATATATTGTTATGGGTTTAGAGGAGTGGTTTGGCAGTGGTTTAGTAATTTAAATAATAAGCAACATTGTGTCAAATATAACTCATGTATTTCTGATCATCTAACCGTAAATATTTCTATTTCGAAGGGATCTGTTCTGATATCTGTTTTTAATTTAATATTAATGATTTGCCCAATGTACCTGAGTTACTTATATAATATTTTTGTTGGGTGATGATACAGCTTTTGAGGCATATGATAATGATTTGGATGATCTTGTTGCGATGTTCAACTACGAGCTGGAAATGGTGAATCGTTGGTTCGTACGAAACAAACTATCATTGAATGTTAGTGAATATGTAGCTTTGATAGTAACAAACAGATTTCAATCAGTCGACAGTTCAAAGAAACTTGTTATAATTCAGGTTTCGGTTGAATATCGTAGCGAAACAAAGAACTTAAGAGTAGTAATAGACAGTTTGTTGTAATTTGGTAATTATGTAGAGTCGTAGACTATATTTCTAATAAAATTTCTAAGAATGTTGGATTAATGTAAAGATTAGCTCAATTTGTCCCAGAGTATGTTTTATTGAATGTCTACTACGCTCTCATTTATCCTTACTTGATATATTGTAACTTAGTCTGGGGAGGCACCGCCACTGTTAATCTGAATAAACTATTTATGTTGTAGAAAAAGGCTGTGGGAATAATTACCTGTAGTGAATATCTGTCGAATTCCAACGACTTACATATTAATACAGGTATTCTTAAAGTACCTGGCATTTAAATATATATATTTGTTAAATATTTGAATTCAAGAAACCAGATAACTTCAGTTTGGCAGATCATAACCACTACACTCGTAATGGAAGTCAGTATTTCGCACCACAATTCAAAAGGTTGACCATTTCACAGAGGTCACTTCTCCATTCTGTTCCTATAATTTATAATAGTATACCAATTTATTAAATTAAATTAGAAATCTGAGGGCCTTCAGCAAGAAATTAAAAGAAGACCTATAATATATATTTATGATCAACTGAACAAATATCGTTCTGGTGTTAATATTATCTTTTTTTTTAGAAAATGATAGTAATTTTTAATTATGCTCATATATGTTTAGTTGATTAGAGAAAGGCTGTGAAGTAAGTTTTTATCTTGTTTTAATAGTGTAACAAAAATTAAGAAACCTAAACATTTCACACTACAAAGGCTACAAAATCTGCGTTATTTTCCACTGCAGATTGAGAAAAGGTTGATATTCGACATTAGCCAAGAATATCGGTTTCCCAAGAGAAAAAGTAGTCTAAAATTGGATAAGCTTTTGCAGAAATATAAAGAAAGAAGTACCCCATTTTATATCAAAAACTTAATTGAAATAATTACTTAACTCCAGTAACCTAACCGCTGGTCCAGGTGGACCAGTCCTCATAAAAAAATTCAATTTTAAACCGATTTGGAAGCTGTCTTTCCATGACTCCTACTGTTTCACATAATTAGATACGATTACACAAAAACAATGGTGATAAATGATAAGATAATCGTATTATGAGCACTTATTCAAATTTATAAGGAGTATATCAGAGGTTTCTCCGGTCATGAGATGCACGAATGTGTTGAATGCATAAGGGTGAATGTCTCATTATAATTAGTTAATCTGTACCTATCCCATATCGCTAAGTTTCGTACACAGTGATAAGCCCCGCCCATATTTGTTTGTTATCTTACTTGTTAATTATTTTTAAATGGAAAATTTTCTTTGGCGTTTACCAATGGATGTGTATTGTGTATAAATTAAATGGAAATTTTTATGAAGAAAAAATATCGAAATGTCAATTGGTTAAGATTTTATAAGAGTTTTAGTGAGAACTGGCACGCACGCTCCAGCGGCTAGGTTATTGAACAAAATTTTGAAGGCTAGGTTACTAGGGTTAAGAATGGATCAATTATGTCCTTTCTAACAAATTATATATCTAAAAATAAACTCATATTCTCCATAAATGAATGACTCTCTTTCTCGAACTAAAAATTACCATAAATTAACGATAGCAAATATCATATGAATGGTATAGTGATATTTTGTAATGTATAGTGTATACACTGTATAAGTTCTTACCTGTAGATAGCGGTTGATCTCCTTTGAAATTTGGTGGTAGTTTCTCATATTGAACTGTGATTATTAACAGAATTATAACACAGATCACTTTCAAAAAGTGGACAAAATATGTGCTATTCATATATACACGCATTTTATTTTGACGCAATAAGTGAGCTATTGATTAAAAGTTGATTATGTTTGTCTAGATTATTGTCAACAGTAAATATTCTTATCTGCACCTGTGGATGACGTGAGTAATACAATACTAAACTATTGTATAACGAATACAATATTAGAATAAATAAAAGAATTAATTAAATAATTTATTCATTATGTGAAATTAATAGGGAAAGTTACGAATTATCGGGACAGTTTCACAATTTCGATCAGATAAGAAAAGCTGTATAATTTATAATTTTAACATGAAAAATGTAACCATAATAATAATAATCATAATCTTCATTGAATAAAATAATTTACAATCATTACACTCAGAAAAATTTAAAAATATATTCAAGCCAATACGAAGTTTCCCATTGTAGGATAAGGAAAGCTTTTCTGGCAAGAAAAAAAAAGCTAAAACATAACAAAAATAATTATACTCAAGAAAAAGAAAAAGGACAAAGAAAACTACTCACAGAACAAAACAAGAAAGAATAACTCAATTATAAATAAAGAAAATCCTAGATAAACATAACATGACAGCATTACAGTAAGGTATTAAGCAGGTGTTCTTTGTATTTTAGTTTAAAAGCAGACACAGAATCACTATTGCGAATAGAAACAGATTTTTGACATTGGGTAAGTCTGTGAAAAGCAGTGTTGACATTGTCCTGATTTCTAGTATTCTTTTTTAAGACAATATTTTAGTATTGTAGTGATGTTTAGGAAGATTAAGCTGATTAGATCGTTTTATATGGTACATGAATACCTATGGAAAATTTATAGATAGGTAGCATGGGGCAAAGCGGCACCCCGGGGTCAAAAGGCACCCCCGGTTATTTTCCAAAATATTATAGAAGGTAGCTCTCAGATACCTTTTATATGTTCTCCGGTGTCCTAAGCTACAGTGTAGTTAGTTTTGTGAGGGCGTGGATATATTTCGCTAAGTTACGGTGATAAATCTATATTAAATCATTTTGATATAACTTTTTGGTGTCACTGAGTAGTGTATGAATTCTGTCAAGTGTAATATATCAAGATATTTCATAATGAAATGCATAGTAGTATCGGTTTACTTCATTTTCTGTATATAAATACAATGAAAAAAGTATTTTTAAATAATAATTTTTTCAAAATTAAAATAGCGCGTCATTTGGGGCAATGAGGCCATAGTATGCGGGGGCAAAGCGACTAGGGGTGCAGTTTTGCCCCGTAAAACTAATTATGTAGTAATAAGGAGATTTTAGAACTTCATTACAATTAACATTTATTTTTGTTGTTCATAATGGTGCAATATTATAAGATGAAGACAACTGGAATGCAGTCTATAGGTTAAAAAAATGTATTCATACTACAACGTTGAACAGGCTTCATGATGGCAAAGTTAATTCACCATGAGTACCACATCTTGGACGAATGATTGCGTTCTTTCAAGTAATGTAGAGTTACAAATTGTAAATTATGTTACATATATGCAAAACCGTATGCTTGGACTAAATAGCCATGATGTAATTTTGATTTGGATATAGCATACCGTACTAATGTCTAACAATCTTTCAGTAAGGAATCGAAAAAGGCAGGCGTCAATTGGTTCAATTCATTCATTAGAAGCTACAATCTCAGTTAACATCCGCAAATCAAAGGCCACCAACAGGGTTCGTGTGGTTGGATTTAACAATTCAAAACTTGATCTATTTGTTAAAGTGTATGTGAAAATTGAATAAACATATATTAACAAAAATATAGAACATGGACGAAACCGGAATTACAACGGATCAAAATCCCACCAAATTGGTGGCTAAGAAAAATGTTAAGCAGATTTGTACGATAACGAGTGTCGAAAGACTTGAATTGGTCAGTTTTGTGATGCATGAGGATCTTTTTCATATCACCAATGTTCATATTTCCAAGAAAAAAAATAGAGAGATACTTTCAAGACTGGAGCTCCTCTAGGATCCATGGAGGATGTCAGTGATTCAGAATGATGGAGGTCTCTTTCTTAAATGGCTCCAATACTTGGTGAAATCAACTGGATCTTCTAATGAATTTAAAAAGATGATCATACTGGTTGGAAACCACAGTGTCTGGATGCAATCAACTTTTGTCAAGACAATGTATTTGAACTATTTTTTCACTTTCTCATTCTTCTCATAAAATGCAACTGTTCGACGTTTACTATATCAAATCGTTGAAGAGCTCATATAACTCTCTTGCTGATAACTGGATCATGAACAATCCTGGCTAAAGAATGATCATATATGACACGGTTGGAATCTTCAGAGCAGCCCTTTTGAAAACTGCTTTATCCGAGAGAGCTGTTAATTGTATTGAAACACTGATATATGACAATATAATTAAGACGAGTTTAATGAGGAGGATTTCTTAGCTACAGAAGTTATAGAACAACCTCTATTTGACATTGAAATGAATATAACATAAGTTTGACTAGTTAAAATATATATATATATAAAAACAGTCAACACTATAAATGTATAGTTTCAAATGGCCAATGTCATAGCCTGTTCCAGGATATACATAAATATATATTATTCAAAATTTGTTTTCCTTCAAATGGATACACGGGACAAAACGGATTTTTGACACTTTTTGGGAAAACTGTAGTAAAATCAAAAATATGATTTAATAGTTCCTAAAGAGTTTACCATGTTATTATGAGGTTATTTAAACTCAACGTTGAAGTTTTTAGAAAGACGGTATCCAACATACAACTCTTGGTCATAAAATTCATTGTCAGGTCGAAGTTTTCCACCTTTCTCCTGATGATGAATAGAAATCTTTCTATTCGAAAGATTGAAACCTGATAAAACGTTCAACGTTGAGTTTAAATAACCTCTTAATAATATGGATTTCCCGTTGAGTTTGAATCTTTTCCATCAAGTTTACCATGTGTTACCCATTTCTTAGTGTATCTTTTACTGCAAAAATCAATTATCTAGGTTCAATAGTATTGGAGATACTATGGAAAGAGCTTAGAGGGTACAAGTAATAGGCAAAATTTTACAGTTATAAAATAGAAAATCAGTATGGTCAAGGTAATGTGATTTAGTAATTATTCTTATAATTTTCTTCTGTATTAAGATGAGGGGGCCAAGATGAACCTTAGCAGCTGCACCCCAAACAGTTTTACAATACAGTAAATAAGAGAATACAAGTGCGTAGTATAAACTAATCAATACATGACTAGGTAAATTATTATGAATTCTATAGAAAACTCTTGTGGTTCTTGATAGATTTGCACAAATATAATGAATATGATTTGACTTATTAACCAAATTCACATCTAGAAACTTAACACAGTCATGGAACTCCAGTTGAATACCATTAATGTTCAAAATTAAGTGTGTAAAAATAGCTTGAGATCGGTTAGTGATTAGCAGGGCAGTAGTTTCACTTGTATTAAAGGAAAGTTTATTATTCGTTGTCCAATCAGATAAATCAGAAAATCTGGTTAGTGTTTTTTAATAAAGATTCGTAACTAGTATCACTGACTACAACATTAGTGTCATCAGTAAGAATATTTGCATTAATTTGTTGAGATATGTTAGGCAAATCATTAATATAGAGAAAAAAAGTAGTGGCCCAAGGACACTTCCCTGTGGCACACCACAAGTCACAGTTCGAGTTCCCAAAACAGTATCGCCAAGTCGTACACTCTGAGACCGACCCCCAAGATAGCTACGGAACCAATCGTGACAGACACCTAGTATTCCATATCGAAACAGCTTCTCCATCAGTATGTCATGAGTGACCGTATCAAAAGCTTTCATGAAGTCTATAGAAATCCCCAGAGCATGTTTCCTAGAGTCAAGTGCATTGTAAACATGATCAACAAAGTGGTGGATTGCACTAGCAGTACTTTTATACTTTTGCAATCCAAATTGATTACTACTAATTACATTGTACTTAGCCAAATAAGAGTTAAGTCTAGCATGAATACATTTTTCAAATATTTTATTAATTAGAGGTAGAATAGAGATTGGCCTATAATTGCTAGCTTCAAACTCAGAACCAGACTTATATGTAGGCACGATAACACCTCTCTTTATTATATAGTAGGAAACACCCCTGTCGAAATAGAATCATTGATAAGAACATATAGAGGAAACGAAAGATGATCATTATGCACACGGGATGATAATGGGCTGAATTCATAAAGAAAAGCATATGCTTAGACTTGCAAAATGTGAAGGAAGTCCTTCTACTTGTAGTCATAAAAATTTCATGCAAAATCTTCTACTTTTAGAGCAGAAGCATATATACTTATGCTCGCATAAAAATAAATGGGTATTCATAGAGAAGATTCTTTACTTTAAATAAAGATCATATGCTTCTAACAAGCCGAGTCCGGTCACTAGCAGACTTCAATTAGAAGTAAAACATTGAGTTCAGTCCGATTATGAGCATTACGGCCCACTTTGTTGATTTGAGGTATATTAAAGTAATTAAACAATTATGCTCCGTTTACACACCCGTGATTTTACCACATTAGTCTATTAGAGTAATAAGACTACCAGTTGGCTAGTTTTGCCTTTTATATTTGTATCTCTATTCTCTGACTGTAGCCCGTAATTTTGTAATAAACTTCTTATTATTAAGATATTACTACGTTTTGAGGAACAAGATGCATAATGCCTTGTGGACCGTTACCTGAGTGATTCAAGTTATCAAAGTTAGGTGATAGCCAGGCAACGATATCGTGGACTGTGATAGTCGTTGATAGCAAAGGTGCTCATGTGAATGAATGAATTAAGTTTATATCTACGTTTCCTGCAGCTATTGTCGTCTTCGATTGTTCTCGTAAAGGGATTATGAAACCAAAACTGTATGGAGAGTGAGTATATTAATCGAAAAGAAAGTTCGAATCTGAATTTTCAAGCCACTTGTGATGCCAAAGAAATGTTCACTAGTGTTGATGTTCATTAGTCTGGATTCCTTCCACGACTCGAGAATGTTGTGAAATTCACAAGTGTGTTGAAAATTATGAACTGCACCCAAATTTTGTGCTACTTGATGATGTCGGGTATGGTATAGAGTATAAACTATAGAGTATAGAGTACTATAGACTAGTTCCATTTCGAAATCCTCCAACCCATTTCGAATGGAGGGGAGGATTTCAAAATCCTCCCCTCCATTTCGAAATCCTCTGCGGTAAAATACTACCAGATCTTCATATAAGAGAGAGAGAGAGAGTAATTATTGAGCGATGCTTTGGCCAACTCAAACATCGATTTCCTATCTTACAATACGATTGTAGCGTGAAGTTGGAAAATGTTTTGTACTCCATGATTTTACAAAATTTTATGTGATCCTGACCAGAGGTCTATGAAGAAAATGATGCCAACATTCATGAACAATTAGCTCTTCGCCAACAAGGACAAGATATTAGAAACAAATTAATTATTGTAATACATAATATAAATTTGTTCATAAGGACCATATATGAAATTGACGAAATGATTTTAATAACAAATTTTGAAAATATAACAATATTTTCTGATTATAATAGAGAATTAACCAAAAAACAGGGTTTTGGTGCAATTATTACAACAAACAGAAGGAGGATATCCTCACAAGCATTAGGTTATCATTTTGAATATGTATAGTAATATTTGATAATTTCAGTAATTGGCTTCCTTCAAGAGCAGCTATTCTGATACATTTTCCCAATGCCCAGGACTCTGCTGACTTCCTCCATCTGATCTCAACATAATGAACCATTTCAAATGCTAGATTTCAGTTCAATTATAACAACAAGATTGGAAACGCCGCAGATATTGAAGATGAGAAGCCAGAATTCCTAAAGAAGCTAGCAGATTGTTTTGAGGAAAGGAAAGAAGAGACAATTCCTAATGTAGAATAGTTTACTCTATATGCTCAAGCCAACAAAGCAATGATTCGTAAGCTCCGATGCCAAGCCACTTTAATCGAAGATTTATTGACTGAGGGATATAATTTTTTTCTAACCAACAGGTTCCAGACTGACCCACTCGAGAAGTGTTATGGCCAATATCGACAAATGTCCAGAGGATGCTTCTTAGGTCTCTGTGAAAGACTTCTCGAATTCAGAAAATATCTTAGAGATAAAATCGTTTACCAAGGCAGGGTTTGAAATTAGTGAGTTTTATAAGGTCAATAATGATTACTCCGAAGAGCGGCAAGACCTATTTAAGAAACGTGGATTCTTCAATCAAAAATGATGGCCGCTTTAAACTATTTAAAAGCTCTCGTAATATATCTGTCCATATCGCTGCGGAAGTAAATTATAAGGGATGGGCGATGAGCCTTCAAGCACAAACTACACATCAATCCTGTCACGCGGTGGTATTAAAACTGCACAAGAGGATCTGAACGATGCCGTTGCTTAGTCCTTTGCAATATTAGATCTTTAGATGCTAGCTCAAATGTCATAAGAATCAGTGTAATTCCGTCAATCAAAGCAGGCTTAGCGATACTAGAGAAGTTTGTAGATGTACCGAGATTTTCCTGCGAGCAGCATGAAGAACCATTTTCCAAACGTGTGTTGAGGGCAGTGTGTAATTGTTTTTTTCTATGCTTAGAGAAAACGTTCCACAGAGTGTTGCAGATGATCAATGGATCATGTTCGCACATTAGTAAACGAAGCGTAACAAAGATAATTCTTGATTCATTAACATGCAAAACTGTAAAGTGTATAATAATTCAATGTAGCTAGAGCTTAATTGATTAATTTGTGATGTTGTAAATTTATTTGGTTGCATATTGATTCGATTTCCATTCTGCTGAAATGATATTTCACTTGGAGGAATTGATAGTTCACTTGGAGGAATTGTTATTTCATATGGTGGAAGTGCTCTTTCACTTTGATGAAATGCTACTTCACTTTGATGAAGTGCTCTTTCACTTTGATGAAATGCTATTTCACCTTGATGAAGTGCTCTTTCACTTTGATGAAATGATATTTCACTTTGATGAAATACTATTTCACTTTGATGAAATGATATTTCACTTTGATGAAATGATATTTCACTTTGATGAAATGCTAATTCACTTTGATGAAATACTATTTCACTTTGATGAAATGATATTTCACTTTGATGAAATGCTAATTCACTTTGATGAAATGCTATTTCACTTTGATGAAATGATATTTCACTTTGATGAAATACTATTTCACTTTGATGAAATACTATTTCACTTTGATGAAATACTATTTCACTTTGATGAAATGATAATTCACTTTGATGAAATGCTAATTCACTTTGATGAAATGCTAATTCACTTTGATGAAATGCTATTTCACTTTGATGAAATGCTAATTCACTTTGATGAAATGCTATTTCACTTTGATGAAATGCTATTTCACTTTGATGAAATACTATTTCACTTTGATGAAATGATATTTCACTTTGATGAAATACTAATTCACTTTGATGAAATGCTATTTCACTTTGATGAAATGCTAATTCACTTTGATGAAATGCTATTTCACTTTGATGAAATGCTTTTTCACTTTGATGAAATTCTATTTCACTTTGATGAAATGCTAATTCACTTTGATGAAATGCTATTTCACTTTGATGAAATGCTATTTCACTTTGATGAAATACTATTTCAGAAAAAGGTATGGTATACCACATACACTAAAACCACCACACAACACAAAATGACAATAGTTACTGAAGGTCCAGGTGTTTCCATTCTAGATTTATTAAACAGGTGTGCTATGGATAACATATGTAACTGTATGTATGTTATTCTATTGTTCATTTTCAATATTTACTGAATATAGATAAACATATCTAATAGTTCTGTTATTCAATACTACCAATTTTATTTTTTAAACGTGATAAATGGAGTAAATATCAATAATGTCAGCCATGAAACACCTTCTGTATTGTATGTTAGAATTAGGTTAAATAACAGTGGGTTAACAACGTTAAGACATAGAGTTTATTTAAAGAGTAAATATGTTATACAATTAGAAGTCTATGGAGAGATGAGTGGAACTCATCTCTCACTGAGTAATGTTCAAGACAGACTGATATCAGAAACTATAAGACAGGGTATTTAACCCTCGACGGAAGTGTGATCGACTTTAGACCTTATGTCCGTTTCTCATTAAAAGTAATACTTAGTTATTGAAACAATAGGTAATTTAATATAGCTGAGCTAGTCTAACAGGAAGTTAACATTAAATATATAACGAGTGTGTAATACATTTAACTAAAATTTCAACACTCCTCCTCACACGACATTATATATTTTTCATACCTATTAATTTAACAAATTTGGTAAATCTATCAATAGTCAGCGATTTAGTGAATATGTCAGCAAGCATAGTTTCACTTACAAAAAAGAAATATTTTTCAAGCCGTTCTTAGTGTTTAATATGTCAGACGATCCAAAAAAAAAAAAAAAACAATGAACAACAATTTACATAGGAAATGAATTATTCTAAATTTAAAGACATAAATCTCATTTTAATCAATCCTAAAATTCAAAACATTAAAACTCAAATTGAAAAATTCTGAAATTCAAATTGAACAATCATAAACATCAAACCTATAACTGCAAGAATTTTAAACATTTATTAATGGTTTAATTCTATTTCAAATAATTCCTTTCTTCCCCTCTTTTTATTTCTGAATGTCGATATAAAATAGAGTCTTCAGAAATCCAAAAAGAAAATATACTATGTATATAAAATATTTCAAACTTACATATAACATAAAAAATAGTATGAATACACATCAAAACTGAACTTAACATATTTTGACATTCTTGCTTTAAACAATCAATAATTTTATTTCAATTTAACTTGTAAAAATTAACATTGATTAATAATCATGCAATTAAAATTAACATCCTTCCGTTAAAAAATAGAATTTCTATTTTTTAATTATTTTATTGAATAAAATTTACTATTAAATTCTTTCTTCAGAAAAATTGAAAGTTCGTTTAATATTTTACTGCAAATTAGTTATAAATATAACCATTTCATTTATGTATATTAATTTAAAAATATTTCATTCCTGCAAATTCCTAATTTATTTTGACTCTAAAATTTTCTAATCATCAAAATCTAATTAGTATTTCAAAATGAAAAATTATTTATTTCTAAATATTCACTTCTAAATATTCACAAATATTCACAGTATGAATATCAATTCATCTGTATTCAATTCATATGCTCACCTAATAGACCGCGTACTTCTATTAAGTAAACATGCTGAGTCATCAATTAAAATAATAATTAAATGCTGTGTCGGTAGTTTTTGTTACGATTCAAAGATTAATCTGCTGATCATTAAAAAGCAATAAAAATTCTATCTAACTACTATCCAAAAGACTAATTTCAATTAATTTGAGAATTCACTTCACAAATGCTGAAGCAAGTTGTACACCGGTGCAAGAACCGTAGAGGCGGAAGTTAACTAAACCTACCACTAGACTAACATCAGGTTATTTATTTACTGTGAATAGAACTACAATATGGCGTAAGTTAAATGTCAGTTAAACTAAGTCATTTTAGCAACTTAACACTACCACTTTCTTGTGTAGCTATTTACAAACAAACAAGTCTTTACTTATTTTACTTCTTGTAGTTGTAGTTCCCATAGCCACCACCCTGCGTGGAGTTGCTTCAGCTTTGCTGGGGCGTTTGTCCGGTTTGTTGTCCATAGCCACTCCAAGTACCCGCAGCTTGTCCAGTGGTTGCGGCACTCCAACCGCCCGGTGCCTGTTGTCCACAGTTGCCGTAAGAGATTTGGGTTGGCGGTGTCTGTTGCTGCTGTGCATAGTAATTCTGCTGCTGTCCATAGTACCCCCCACTGTTCCAAGTGCCGTATCCTCCTCCTTGCTGGGTGTATCCAGATTGGGGTAGCTCTGGGATGAGTAGCTGTTACCCCCATAGCCCCCTGAACCGTAACCACTGCTGCTGGAGTTATCGCCCTGTTGATGTCTGTTTCCGTCTAGGGGAACAATCCCCGGTAACTTATTTGAAGTCATGTTTTCAAAGTATTTATTATCTTTCAATACTTAACAAACATAAACAACCAAACCAGTTAAATTGATTTACTGTTTGACTGAATTGATGTTTTAAAATTATTCTAATTCATAAGAATAACTTCACTGAATATAATTACTAATATTCAAGTGGAACAGCAACACAAGTATTAGTTCGCAAGAACCTTTTGTTGAAAGTATTTACTATCATTCAATACTTTAACAAACATAAACAACCAAAGCAGTTAAATTGATTTACTGTTTAACTGAATTGATGTTTTAACATTATTCTAATTCATAAGAATAACTGCACTGAATATAATTATTAATATTCAATTGGAACAACAACAGAAGTCTTAGTTCGCAAGAGCCTTTTGTTGAAAGTATTTACTATCATTCAATACTTTAACAAACATAAACAACCAAAGCAGTTAAATTGATTTACTGTTTAACTGAGTTTGATGTTTTAAAATTATTCTAATTCATAAGAATAACTTCACTGAATATAATTATTAATATTTAATTGGAACAGTAACACACGTCTTAGTTCGCAAGAACCTTTTGTTGAAAGACTGTTTACCAAAGGATAAGGTCACAGATTTAAAGGTAATTTGTGACCTCTCTTGACACCTCTTCCGCAAAAATACTAAATCATTATATCATAACACAAGTGCATTTTTCGCTAGAGCAATCATTATAATTGACCTCATTAGCGCGTGAACACGATATGCTTACGCAAGCGTTTTGAGTGATATGTTTCATATAAGTTAACACTTTTTTCACAGCACTTCGTTTTTATTACTATTATAAACTTCTAATTTGTTTAAACATAATTTGATTTATAAACTCTTATCGTTCACTGGGCCCATAACCTGTTAGAATTAGGTTAAATAACAGTGGGTTAACAACGTTAAGACATAGAGTTTATTTAAAGAGTAAATATGTTATACAATTAGAAGTCTATGGAGAGATGAGTGGAACTCATCTCTCACTGAGTAATGTTCAAGACAGACTGATATCAGAAACTACAAGACAGGGTATTTAACCCTCGACGGAAGTGTGATCGACTTTAGACCTTAAGTCCGTTTCTCATTAAAAGTAATACTTAGTTATTGAAACAATAGGTAATTTAATATAGCTGAGCTAGTCTAACAGGAAGTTAACATTAAATATATAACGAGTGTGTAATACATTTAACTAAAATTTCAACATTGTATACTATTAACAACTGAATAAAAAATACGAAGTAAACATGGAATATTCACAAAAATGAATAAACACGCAAGAAACACACCATCTAAAATCAACTAATCGCTCAAATGAAAGAAATGCAACATGCTCCCATAGCTGACTGACTTATTCTGACTGAATAAAGCTTGAACGTATTCAAAATCAGAAAAAATAAAGAATCGTTTAGTGGAACAAAGATTAACACAATGATTAATTAACGAAGAGATAAAATAATTAAAGGATCATTTAGTGTAACTAAGGATTATGATTTCGTTGTTTCGTTTCTCTTCTGTAACTTTTGTGTATTTTTACATTCTGTTTTAAATAAGTCTTTCGGTAAATTTTTTTTTCGGCAAATCTGGCTTTCGGCGAATCTTCAATTCGACGAATCCGTTTTTGACAAATTTGGGTTCCGGCAAATTCGTATTCGGAGAATCCGGTTCGGCGAATTAGGGTTCGGATAATTAGTTTTCGGAGAATTTGTTTTCGTCAAATTTGTTTTCGGAAAAACCACCGGATACCGTATTTTCATCTGTACATGACTAGTATTAAAATGTTCATTTTAACATACATATGTTCAAACAATCGGTACAGTGGAGCTATTGAAACGTATTATCAGGGAAACAAATTATGAATACAGTTAGAATATTAGTAGCAAAAAACCTTTGATTTTTCAGTCAATATTTTAAGATCTGTCGCCGTTGCTTAGGATAAGCCCCGCCTTTTTGTAGTTA
The DNA here is from genome assembly GCA_947561585.1 of Caprella mutica. Taxonomy (NCBI): domain Eukaryota; kingdom Metazoa; phylum Arthropoda; class Malacostraca; order Amphipoda; family Caprellidae; genus Caprella; species Caprella mutica. The sequence continues at coordinate 24,411 of CANNZV010002603.1, read as the reverse complement.
GTGGAAAAATTCCAATACGTTGAAAGTAAATGACAATAAAAATACCATTCAGTGAATTTTATTGAATTTTCAATGATAGTGTCAAATAAATTATGTTGTTCATTGATAATTAAACATATACTTTAATGATTTATTTTGATAAGTGAGTTTTAAACTCTTTCAAAATCAAAGAAATTAAATTCGTATCATCATATAATATGTTTTACAACTCTTAACACTCAATAGCAACAGCCTAATATAACTAAGAGATTATCAAAACCACGACATCTTAACAAATAAAAATAATTCTTTCGATCAAATTATATTACATCTCAGAACCTAACGGAATATCGCTAAAATGATCGAAATCCTACAAATCTATCATAAATATAGGCTTCATAATATTAGCAGTATGGTGTTTGGTCAAATTTACCAAATGTTGGGTTTGTATTATTTTAATATTCATAATTTCGTTATATTTAATCCTTTTGTTATATTTATTTACTTCAATATTTTAGATATATCATTCATGAACTATATTACTAGTAGGTCTGTGCCCAGCTGTTACGAATTATTATTATTCAATACATCACTTTATTATTGCAACTATTAAGCTATTAAATATTTTTAACAATTTTATTTGAGAAAAAAAACATACTGAAAGATACTGGTTTTCACAAGATTCGTTTAAATTTCATCGCATTAATTATAATTATTAACGCTACTATACAGGGTGGCGCAAAAAAAAAGGAAACACATTTTCAAACTAGTTTATTTTACGAACTATCAATGCTAGAAATTTTCTAAAAACAAAATTTTATTTGTTTACTTTTTTTGCATCTATCATGATAAACTATTATAAGTTACGACGAAAATTAAACATCCTAAAGCTATTTTTAAAAAAAGGGCTTGCGCGAGCACGAAATATATGAAAAAATAATCATAAAAGTATATTTCATTTTATATGGATGTAAAACATTAAATTCTACTATTTTTCACAAAAGATAAGAAAAAATAAAACAAATAATTACCATATGAAAGTTAATTTTTGAAGGTAAAATTGATATCTGTATAAAAATCAGTTCACCGTTAAATTGTATCTCCTATTCGATACCCTCAAAATGCAGTTTTCAAAAGAACAAAGAGTTTTTGTTGTGACAAATTTTTTAAACACTGGAAGTTTTACGCAGGTTCAACCACATTTTGAACAACACTTTCTGGAAAGATTGCCAACAACTAAAAAACCATATTGACGAATGTTAATCAGTTCAAAACAGAGGAAACCACCTTGAATTTGAGCTTTAATTTTAATTCATGTAATAAACAAAAGAAACTCAAACCTTGCAGTATTGATTTGTTAATTAATTTAATGTTCTTTCGTTCATTTACAAATGTTTATAAATCTACACTTAGTTTCGTCTTCAACACTTATTGTCGTTTGCAACATGAACAGGGATTTGTAGTATTTCGAGTAATTGTGCAATGTGCATGTTGTTGTATTTTCATCAATTTCACAATTATTAGTATAAGTACAACACCTACAAATTGCAATTTTCTTTTTTGAAATCTTCGTGTATAAATCTATAACTATTGAGCTAGATCACCGATACTTTTGAAATATGTATATTTAAGGTTAATCTTGCAGGGTGATTAAAAAAAAGACAACCGAGTTTTAGGATGATAATATTTTCCGAACTAAACGAGTCACTTCTTAATGCTTTATGGCTCCTTGAAGATAATCTTTTTGACTTTTACTTGATAAATTCATTTCAATTTTTGACATCGAACATTGCTGTGACATCAATTACAATAAAGTTGGTCAGAAATCAAATCCCGCAGAAAAAAAGTTTATGAATTTGAAAAAAATCTCTTTTCAATATAGCTTTCAAACCACAAAAAAATGCAAGACCATAAAAGTAAAATTTATACCGTTAACAAGTTTAAAAAAATAATATTCAATTATTTATTTTAATCTCCATGTCCTTCCGTCATTCAATTATGAAATTAGCATGCGCAGAGAGAATTTATCAGTGTGGGTTGCATTTTGCGGAAACGGTGTAATGATTGGACCCAGTTTTTGGAGTTGAAATCTGATAGGAAAAAAATATTTAAATATGTTTTATGATTTGATTGTTCCACATCTAAGAGAGGAATTTTGTGAAAGATTCAACCGACTATTGTGGCCAAGATGGAGCTCCTGCAAATCGCTGCATTATTGTTCGTGATCGCTCAGTGAAGTGTTCCATCAACGATTGAAAAAAATTGGACATGATACTGAGTGACCCCCAAATTTAACCCATTGTTAATAATTTCTTTTGGGGTTACATAAAGAATAATTTATTTATCAGAGCACCAAGAAAGAATCGTGAATTGAAGAGCAATATTATTACAGACTTTAAAGAATTAAGAAAAACTCGAAAGATTATCAACAGGTCCGTACGGGCAAGGAGAACAAGAGCAGAAATTTGCACCGAGAGAAATGGAGGGTACACGGAAGGAAATGGAGATAAAAACTAATAATTGAATAGTAGATTTTTTAAACTTATTAACAGTATAAATTTTACTTTTATGATCGTGTATTTTTTTGCAGTTTGGAAGGAATATTGAAGAGATTTTTTTCTATTTCATGAACTTTTTTTCTGCGGGATTTGATTTCTGACCAACTTTATTGTAATTGATGTCACACCATTGTTCGATGTCACAAATTGAAATAAATTTCTTAATTAAAAGAGAAAAAGATTATCTTCAAGATGCAATAAAGCATTAAGAAGTGACTCGTTTAGTTCGGAAAATATTATCGTCCAAAAACTCGGTTGCCTTTTTTGAATCACCCTGTATAAATAATAACCTAGATTTAGGTCATTTAAATTAATTGATCTTATTTTTTTAATTGACAGCTATACTACCTATACGATTACAATGTGTGGAAAAGAAAAAGACATCTACCCATTTTACAGTATTTAATTTACTATATGTTAAATTCTATTTAGACGACTTTAAAGCAATAGTATATTAGTAGTGGATTCAATTTTATTAGTTACTACTTGATATAATTCCCTAACCAAACCCTAACACTAAAATCAAACACCAACCTACTCTCTACACAACCCTCTATAATCCTACCCTGCCACCTCTTACTAAGCCTAGATCCCTTCATTTTCCCGTTAACCTTAGCCCATAACCGATTTGCCCGTCTAATCCCTTCTCACTATCCTCTTCAGGTCTCATCCAAGATCCTAGCCCCCTAATTCTCTCACTATCTCTATCTCCAAAAACTGAAATCTTCCTAATTCCCTCTTCTTTTTCTTCCACCTCACCTACAACTATAATGGTTGTGTCATCTGCAAAGAGTGACGATGTTAAGGTCAGACTCTTTGCCTCCAAGTAAACCTTTTCCCACCTACCTGTTCCAACAACCAACTGAATATGATTTGTCATTTACAAATCCGACGATACAAATCTTATGAAACGTAAACTATTGAGAGGAAATTGTTTTAAATTTATAAAATCACAAAAGTAACTCAGCCCAAAATTATTAAATTACTTCAAATTAATATTTTATTTTTGAATAGTTTTGGTTTAGTATTAAAGTAGAAACATGATTGAAATTAATTTAATAGTTTTCCTCCTTACCATTATTCTATTTCATAATTTAATAGTTCGATACATTATTCTGTTAAAGTACATGTTTTCTAACATTAGAGTTTGTCAATATCCATTTTACGAAAATTTGTCGACGAAAATCTTGTCGACGAAAAGTCCTGTCGACGTAACGTCTTGTCGACGAAAAATCCTGTCTACGTAACGTCTTGTCGACGAAATGTCTGTCGACGAAACGTCTGCACACCACCTATAGGTATATGGTGATTTTATTTCTTCTATTTCAATCATTTTATATTTAGATAATATGATTATTTGAAAAAGGTTTATTAATGTTTCTAATTTTGTAGTTAATTATACAGCTATCATATTTTCTATGATGTATATACGACAGTATTCTACACAAATTGATAACGTCACGGGACAGAAAAATTACTCTTTACTGGTACCAAATTCTTATGAAATGTAATGGAAAATGGAATATGTATGACCAAAAACAAAAAGTAATGTCCTCAAATATTAAATAATATAAAATAAATATATTATATCTATTCCTATCATCCTATGGAATATAGATGTTCATTAAAATTTTCTATATTTATAAATATGGGTTGATAATTATATCAATCTTTGAAATAATCGATGCAGCTACATGTTTTACTATTCATAAGGTGATTATTTGAATAATGTTTAGTGTTTTGTAATTTGAGGTTATTTATATACTATCTATTTATATACTATGTATAATAATTATGATTTATACGTTATCATTCTACGAAGCTACACAAATGGATGGCGTCACGGGGCAGAAAATTACTATTTACTGGTACCTAATTAATGTGAAATGTAATGGAAAATGGGATGTGTAATGCTAAAAATAATAAGAAACGTCCTTAAATATTAAATAATATAGAAATATAAATTTTATATCTGAACGTAACAACTAGTCTATATATATAATACGCGAGATCTGTCTGTGTGTTACTTGGAGCAGTATTACTCACAAACGGTTAGACCTAGAGACTTGAAAATTTTCAACTTTTTAGAAAGTCATGTCGAATTTAACGTGTTAAAAGGATTTTTAGAAATTTAAACGGGTTTTCGAATTTATTTATTCATTTATTGAACATAAAGCACCCTTTAATTACATTAGTTTCCCTGAACTATATAAGACTATACTTATAAAAAAGGGGCTATATGGCCCAATTTAGCCTAAGCTTTACGGGCAACCTAATTATTTATTAAAATAAAAACGAAATAAGTAACGTGCTAACAACAAAATTTACTATACAATGGTTAGTGAACATTACTGATTTTGTATTAACCATATTTTATATATTTTTTTGAATTCATCAAAATTTAGTAGTTTAAAATCACTATTAATACAATTCCAAATTTTAATACCTGAATACTGTATACAAGATTTAGTTTTATCTCTATGATATCTATGTAATCTAATATTACTTGCTTGAATAGTAGGATAGTTATGGTGAGTAGTCTGAGTGTGTATGAATTGTAGCAAAACTGAGTCAAAGTCCTGTAAATTTATAGTTTTATAGAGGTATGAAGCAATTTTATAAGTGTACAAACTTTTAATATTCAGTATTTCCTACTTTTTGAAAATAGGTGATGCATGAGATCTATGGTGAGATTTATTTACAATACGTACTGCTTTTTTTTGCAATACTTTCAATTTTTCAGTAATATAGGCGGGTGAATTGTACCAGGCCTCAATGGCAAAAGCAATACGTGAATGAACAAAAGAATTATACAGCAATAACAAGATTCTTTCTGGTAATTCACCACATACCCTTATAAGAATTCCTAAAACCTTTGAAACAGCTGTGGCACAGTTATTAATATGGGAAGCAAAATTTAAGTTTCTATCAATTACCAAACCAAGGAAGTTAACTTCATTAACACTATACGCACATCACTATCTCCAACCTTAACAGATCTCAATTATTAACACTTGATTTATAATGGGATACATAGGAATTAATTCGATATATTTTGAGATTTTTTTTATGGTTTAATCAGAAAATGTGTATCCATAATACATAATTTCATATGAATAAAATTTAGATTCAATAACAGGTACTGCACTAGTTTCAATTAAATTTGGTGGGGGACGTCGGGATCCGGAAAATTGATCGAAAGCAATTGATCGAAAGCAATTGATCGAATGGAAAATTGATCGAATGGAAAATTTGTCGAATGGAAAATTGATCGAAAGGAAAATTGGTCGAATGTTAAATTGATCGAAAGGAAAATTGATCGAAAGGAAAATTGGTCGAATGGAAAATTGATCGAAAGGAAAATTGGTCGAATGGAAAATTGATCGAAAGGAAAATTTATCGCACAACAATTGATCGAATGGAGAATTGACCGAAACAAAATTGATCGAAAATGATATTGGATCTATTTACACTAATTGACAATGATAACTAAAACCATGGATTACCAGAGAAACTTACTTGCAATATATTACAGCTAGTAGATCTTGTAACCATGATTTATATATAATAATAGTAATTTATACAATAATATATAATAATAATTTATGTATACCATTTCTTCAATCAACTGCTTATCTATAACAGAGAATTATATGCTTTGAAATATATTATAATTTGAAGAACTTTAAGCTTTTTTAGTTCTAGAATTTAGATAGGTCTAGATAACTTGTGAATTGAAAGTTAAATAATTAATTAATTTAGTAGGTTTAACGTCTGTTTCGGAACCAAAAGCCATATCACTGACTACAAAAAGGAATTAAATATAAGAGACAGGAAGAAGCAGTCAGAAAGGAAAGTGGATTCATGAACAAAGTCACTTAACACCGTCGGTGACAATGCTCATGGATGTGGAAGAGCTACTCTGTGAGTGCAGTCACTTAGCAAGGAAAGTAACAAGAAGGGACACTAAGCACCGGTTACTGCACTCACAGATGGAAGAATAAAATGAAGCTGTATGATCTATTCGATCAATTTTCCTTTCGATCAATTGTTGTGCGATCAATTTTCCTTTCGATCAATTTTCCATTCGATCAATTTTCCATTCGATCAATTGCTTTCAATCAATTTTCCTAGACACAATTTTTACTCTGAATCCTTACCAAGTCATTAGAAGCTTTAACTTTTTCTTGTTCTTCTTGTTCTACAACCTAATTTGAAAGTAAAATATTCAACAAAAGGGAGGGAGTTTGGATGTAAAGTGACCACAGCAAACAACTTCTCACTCGAATAGCAATTAGGGCAGTGGAAGGAAAGGCCGCCACTGCCCTACTTTTTACTGGCTAATACCATCAAGATAACGAGAGTTATACCTATAGTGCTGACTGACAGGGTAGGGTGACTGGACAAAAAAAAATGTGCAAAAATCCCCTGCGGTCAAAAAACCACATGCAAAAATACCGCCAGGACAAAAAAAAAACATGCAATAAACCCACCGGACAAATACCCCCAGACAAAAAAAAAACAATCGATATGAATATCCCAATTCATTTTTTAAAAATTTCATTACACAGAGGAAAAAGTTTACTCATATTTAATGGGTCAACAATTTATGCTTTAAATCAATTTATTACGTGAGTTAGTTGGACTACATTCATGTTTTCACGTGTGTCAAAACAACTATGACGTGGTGTGTCAGCAAACATAGTTAATTCAATTCATTTTATGGGTTGAATCAACTTACAATGAGAGTTAGAGATACATTTTGGGAGTTTTGAACATATGTTAAAACAACTAGGACATAGTGTGTTGAAGTAACTTACAAAGATTGTTATTTAATGTATTTGGTGTTTGAATTAACTTACATGAGAGTTGACGCTACTTTTTTTAACTTTAGGTGCGAGTTAAATCAACTATGACATAGTGTGTTATAGTAACCCAAAAAGACTATTAATTCAGTGTATTCTGCAGTGTATGAATTAAATTACTATGAGAGTTGGCGCTACTTTTTTGTAAGTTTAGGTGTGAGTTAAAACAACTATTACATAGTGTGATAAAGTAACCCACAAAAACTGTTAATCCTATGTATCTGGTGAATAAATTAACTTACTATGAGAGTTTTTGCTACTTATTTTAAGTTTAGGTGCGAGTTAAATCAAATGAGTATGTGGCAACTTATGCTTTCCTCAAAGCCAATTAATCGGTTGACACTTTACAGTTCAAATCTAGTTTCAAGTGTGTTACGTGTTGAATGTGAACGCACCTCAATACCATTTTAGTTCAAGTGCAAACAATACCGTTATATGCACTAAATTGTATTATCGCTGCCAATCGATTATTAATTATTAATTAATTCCATTAATACATAAATGAATGTCTGCCTAAATATTCTAAAATTTTGGAGATTGATAGGCTGGCAGCTAGGTAGTTATTTGAAGAGCTGATTATCAGTATATAACTTTTCATAATAATAAATATTGATTACTGCCTTCCAGTTTGTAAACTGATATCCAAACTAATTTTCCTAGATTATTATATGTTAACTTATTTAAGCATCATACCTACCTAGCTGTTTTTTCAGTGTCAATACCTTCTAAATAGGCTAGGCAGTTACTGCGCTGTCCTCAGATTGGGTAAGTTCCAAATTATCAGGCGATTTCAAATTTTCGGTCACGTATGAAATATAGTATACTGTATATAGCTACCTTATAAAAGCTAATTAAAATAAAAGTTGATTAATTATTTTATATAGTTTTTCTTAGGCGAACGAAAATGTGGAACCGAACGATATTTCGGAACTTATCCTAGTATCTTAAGTAAAGTGGTCTGATAATCTATATATTTTAAAACTAGTTAGTCTACCTATAGGTAGAGTTATACAGGTATATTCAGTTCTTTAATTTATGAATTGAGGCCCTATTAAGAGAGTCTCAAAATCATTCTGAAATTAGTTTAGCTATATATTGAATTGCTGAATATCATAATAAGCTCAATTTATGATAGGTTCTATTTAATTCACGAGTGCCTTGAAGCCATGATGGTTATTAATGTTTCTGAGATAAGAGGCCGCAGTTAGTAAAAGTGCCCCAATTTACCTATACTTGACCCTAGTTTTCTATGACCGGGAGAACTCCATCCAGGGAGGTAGTCGGAGGAGAACACCATCCAGGGATTTAGCAGGGAGAACTCCAACCAGAGGTGAGCCTTTTGATATATTATACTTTTTTGGTATTTATTTAAAGTCTAAATTAAGAGTGTATAATGAACAAAATTATGAGGATTAGCCAGGAGAATCCATTGCATTTATTAGAGCTAAATTTATACTGCATCTGTAGATTTATAATTAGTTTAACATTTTATATAAATAATTTACCTATATGAAACAATTCTCAGTTAATAATTCTCTTCATTTCTTTTTAATATGGTTTTCTATATTTTCTGAATCTACTTTCAGATCTTTATGAAGAATTGATGAAGTAGATCAACGTCATCAACTATCGGAGTCCTCTTCAATTCCTTTGAATGGTTCAGGAACATTTATGCTAGGTCAAAGTAGGTATTTGAAAATATTAGATGATTTTTAAATATGTATTTTCAATATGATTAGCTCTTACTTTTTCATATGGTTTTAGGGATTCCAAAAAAGAATATCGAAGCTGTCACTATCTCATCACAAAAGGAAAAAGAGTTGGTGATGTTATTGATAATGTATATAAACGATACTATAAATTTCTATTATATATATATTAATATACGAATCTCTTATTTCAGGAATTGGCAACCTATAGTCGTGAAAGACAGTGACGAGAATTCAAATTGTACTTCTAAATAATAAATCTAAAACTTAAATGTTTCTATTTCGTTTTCAATTTGAACTTGGTAATTCTATTAGCATATTTCTACATCAGTGCCTATGAGTAAGATGAATTGCACTAAAATATGGTATAGAAGATAGAGGCTTTATTATTATTCACAAAGTTATAGTATAATTGCAGCATATCAAAGATTTATTCTATCAACTTTTGTAATCTAGCTTGGTTAATTAATTTATCTAGCCTACCTATTTATCACTACGTAAAGTTATTTACGTCATCTAACTACTTATTTATAAACTGACCTGATGAAGTTACTTATTCAATCTAATCTATTAATATACAACTAATGGCCATATATCAATTCATAGGATCGAAAACATTTCAAAAAGCAAGGATAGGTCAAGGTGATCAATTATTTTTTAAAATCAAAATAGTACGCATATCACAGAAGCAAAAGTAGAAAATAAATGAACATGTTAGATTTGGTCCTAGAAAATAAATAGTCTAATCTAATTGATACCGGGACCTAACTCGAGATTATAATTTGATAGAGTAAATATAGTGACTGAAAAAGTCATGTAAAAAGTCTGGCTACTGCTAACCGGACTGATATTTCAACCTACACTAATAGTTGATTTACATTTACTTAGTTTACTAGTAGTTGATATAACCAACACGAGATGTTGATATAACCTACACGAGTAGTTGATATAACCAACACGAGTAGTTGATATAACCAACACGAGTAGTTGATATAACCAAGACGAGTAGTTGATATAACCTACACGAGTAGTTGATATAACCTACACGAGTAGTTAATGTAACCTACACGAGTAGTTGGTATAACCTGCATGAGTAGTTGGTATAACCTGCATGAGTAGTTGGTATAACCTACACGAGTAGTGGGTATAACCTACACGAGTAGTGGGTATAACCTACACGAGTAGTGGGTATAACCTACACGAGTAGTTGATATAACCTTGTTCTGTAGTTGTTTTAACCATTACATATAAGTGGTTCAACTATCACGAGTAGTTTTGACTATCACAGGTAGTTGTTGTGACCATCGGGAATTAAAAATAATCAACTCACATATGTGTTGTTTTAACCAACGTCAATTTAACTCATATTAAATAGTACCTGCAACTCACCACGTAGGTAGGCGCACAGATAAACCATAAAATTTAGTCAAAACAAATCAAATATGATTTGATTCAACTAATCCTTTCTCTGTGTGTAATTTTTTATTAACAGAATTACTATATGTTATAAATATAAAGAGATATAGCAGACCTAATGATAGGTTTGCGGTCCGGTTGGGGATTAGATAGTGATATAATGTACATTTCACTTTTTTTTTTAAATAGGTATACCTTATTTTGCTAAATAAGCGTCATATTTTGGCCAAAATTATTATAATTATTGGTTCGCATAGAATAATGTTAAATATATTAATAAAAATGAATTAGGCTATTCATATCGACTGGGGGTGTTTTGCTTTTTTTTTGTCCAGGGGTTTATTGTACGTTTTTTTTTTTTGTCCGAGGATATTTTGCACAGGGATTTTTGATCGCGGGTTTTTTTGTTTTGCACGTATTTTTTTTTGTCCTGGAATCGACTGACAGAATCTGCTGTGAATTAAACCATCAGCATCACAATTACCATGGATATAACAAATTAGAATTGAAGTTAATAAATTAGTAATAATGAATAAAATAAGTTACAATAAACACACTTCAGTTAAAAGAATTTTATTAAATTTTCTAACATGCATTAAACTAGATAAAAGAAACTATTGGTCAAAGGATGATTAGAAAATAAGATTCAATATGAATCCATTTTATTTGAGAATCTATTATGGACAATAATTTATATTAGAAGTGAAAAATTATTACCACATCAAATCTATTACAAAGCCACAAATCACTATTTCACCTGGCCAAAATAAATAAACACTTCATGAAAGAGTAAAGTTTGGTTTGGGGATTATATCGTTTTCACAAGGTATACATTTCGTATACCGTACAGGTGTTGATAAAGTTGATTCGAGTCGGTAATTATAAATTAATATTGTTGTGGAGGTTTCCACAATATTCAATTCAAATACATCAAAATTAATATTTACATTTGTGTACCTAAGATTTTATCTGTGCATACTGTTTATCACTTGAGTTATTCGCAAATTATCATCCGAACTCATTATAACGTAGCCTAAGCCACTATACATTTCCTTCAGCATTTTTCTCTGTAGACTCGTGACATTACCTACAAGAGGTTGTGCCGGTGTCTTTGAAAACTGAAATTAGGACCTCCATAGTTGGTACGTTAATTGTATTGGGTATCAAATATTCATAATATTGTAACTAGATAATACTGTACTTAATATTTCAAATTACAGCAGCCAGTATATGCTTTTGTTATTAGGTATTCTTTGTTACGTAGCACATATTTGATTACGTTTCATATTGTTTCAACTTTTGTAACCAGTAGTTGTTAAAAGGAATTTATATATCTCTCTAATAAGAAAACTTCTTTCGTTCATTTATTATTTATAACAATGCATTCATTACTATATTATTTTACTTCTAAATGAATTAAACTACCTACCTATATATTTATTTAGCTGTGTTTAAATAATTTGAACTAAACTTTAGAACTCACTTGGTAACAACGTTCACGTTCAACTCAGCTTTGTTTTAGTTTTCTATTTTTGATATTATTTTTTCTTTTATTGATTGAATGAATTATTACAGATTTACGTTTGTAGAACACGAGGAACGAAAGTACAAGATAGCATCTCACTGGTTGTATGTTTCCCCTCCAAAACGGATAGCCGTTACAGTAAATCAACTACGTTGCACACCTACATTCAACTCTACGTGGACACGCTGCGTCATAGCATCTTCTCTTCGCGCATGCGCGAGTGCCTTACTGTTGCTAACCACTAGCTACTGCGCATGCGCATCTCTCTGACTGTTGTTGCTAACCAATAGCAGCTGCGCTGACAGTTGCTAACCAATAGCGACTGCGCATTTCATTCTGGATCTGGTAAATACATTTTCTGCAATATGTCTTTAAATAGTAAACGAAGATCTGAACGTACACCTCAAACTCAGGTGCGAGATTTAGAAAATATTACTCTATCAACCCTTCAAGACCTACGTAACGTACTGAGTATATCTCCTGCTGATTATAAAAATAATAGCGTTGCACTTCATAAATTAGCGAAAGATATAAAGATAACTAGAGATGTTTATTTCAATGCTAGTCAAAAACATACTGCTAAACTTTCAAATATTGGCTCATTGGCTGAAGCTCATGAATATCGACAGCAACGATCGAATAATCTTACAGACGTATTTGAGCAAATAACAGATATTAATAACATGCTCAGAGATCTAGAAATTGAAGAGATAAGTAATGCTGATATACGCAGTTTACATCCTGGTACTTCAGAACATGTACTAGACTACCAAGAACCTAATTTTCGTGCTTCAACTAATTCACTGTCTTCTGATAATGATCCTACACATAGGATGGACAATGCTACACCGGTTATGACCAATGCTACACCGGCTATGACCAATGTTACACCGGTTATGACCAATGCTACACCGGCTATGACCAATGCTACACCGGCTATGACCAATGCTACCCCAGTTATGACCTACGCTACCCCAGTTATGACCTACGCTACCCCAGTTATGACCTACGCTACCCCAGTTATGACTAATGCTCCAACAGGGAGCATAGTGGGGAGCCAAGGTAACTTTTCGGCTGTTCCTAGATGACCGCTCCTTAACTCCAGCCAACCAACCCAAATGAACCAAGAAAGTAATGCGAGTTCCGATCATTTGACACAATATCTTTTGAAAAACACAATTGATACCTTTGACGGCACAGCTTATAAATTCAACTCATGGATGAATCAAATTCAGGCCCGTATTTCTCACCTGAATCTTACACCGCAAAAAATTCTCCATGTGCTTTTGTCTCATTCTTCTGGTGAACCAAAGAAGATGATACAGGAGATTCTTGCAATGAATGTTATTGTGAATGAAGACACAGTCACTGAAGTGTGGTCGATGCTGCTAGAAAGACATGGCTCTTCCTACAAAGCAGCAGATCAACTTAGAACTAAATTGATGTCTTTTCCTACTACAAGAGGCTCTCGATCAGATGGGTTCGTCTCTTCAGAAACTGTACGATCTTACTCGAGTAGTTTCTTCATATATGAAAAAATGTCCACATCTGGAAGATCTGAACAACCCCTCTGGACAGGCTATTATCAGAGGTAAACTTCCTGACGTCATTCTGGAACGGTGGCAAACTACTGGCCATGCATATGAGACTGCAAATAATAGAAATCCACCTTTCCCCATATTAATGGACTTTCTGAAACTTGTATCAAGAGAATACTCAAATAGAAACTATGAAAGGCCAACAGCTAGCACAACAGATTCTGGCAGGAGGACTACAAGAGTCTTGTACACAAAGGACGAAGAAACGACAGAAGAAACCCCTACGCTAAAATATTCCGATAGCAAGAAAATCGAAACGTGTTCTCTTCACCCGGCCGCAAAACATTCTCTTCAAGACTGTAAGGGCTTCTCCAAACTGCCATTCCATGAAAAATCCAATATATGTAGGAATGAAGGTAGGTGCTTCACCTGTTTGGGGTACCATCTCATGGCCAACTGTACAACAAAAGTCAGTTGCTCTTTTTGCAGTATGGCTCATTGTACTGCTATGCACAGAAATTCATCCTTCAAACATGATAACAATAATGTTAGAGGGAAATTCACTAATCAGAATCAGTCGACAACACAAGTACTTCGTACTGAAATTGTTAACAACAACATTCAATTCAAGATCTGTTCGAAAGTACTTCAAGTTAGTCTGACGATGGATGATGTACCAAGCAGATCACTATCTTGCCTTGCAATCGTAGACGAGCAAAGCACATCTAGTTTCATCGATCCTAAAGTGGTGTCTTTCTTCGGGAAACAATTTCCTTCTACGAGCTATTCATTAGTCACAATGAATGGATTCAAAACGAACATGACGGGGGAAATAGTTTCAGGACTGAATATTCAAGGTAAGAATATGAACTACAGCTACAAACTTCCATCTGTACTCACAAGGTCTTGCATTCCCAACTCGAAAGATGAAATAGCTACTCCACACATCGTCAAGGCTCATCCTCATATTGCAAGCTTTGCCGACAGATTCATAAATCCTGATCCAAACCTTGATGTTCTACTCCTCATCGGACGTGATTGCGGAGCTCTTATGAACACCAAATGTTTTGGAAAGAAACTACCCTTTGTTCACAAAACGCCACTTGGGTGGTCCTTAGTCGGTGAAACATCGTCTAACTCCCAGAAGACCTATAACAGAACGCTGAAAACTGCTATCACTTTCAATGAAAACGATCACTTTGAAGCTGTTCCCTGTTTTGAAACTCAGATAAGGAATCCTGATATTTTCCCAACATTTCAAGAACGACCTGATGACGAAACCGAAGGCCTCTCACGTGAAGATGCAAGATTTCTTCAAATAATGAAAGACAATGTCAGTTTTACGGACGAGGGAAGCATAGTCCTCCCGTTACCCTTCAGAAACAACCAGCCATTACCCAACAACAGATTAGCTGTCTTCAACCGAACAAACAATACACTCAAGAATTTGAAACGTAATCCAGCTAAGCTTCAAGAATGTCTCAAAAGTATGGAAAAGAGTTTGAAAGAGGCTCATGTAGAAGAAGTTCCACCCAATCAACTTGAAACAAAAGTTGGATGTGCTTGGTGGCTTCCTATTTTTGCTGTCGAGCACAAACAGAAGAAGAAATTGCGTCTGGTATTCGATGCGGCCGCTCAATATAAGAAAACATGTCTCAATCATAGACTGTTGAGTGGCCCAGATTTGAACAACTCACTCAGATCTGTTCTTCTCCGTTTTAGAGAGAAACCTGTTGCGTTCATCGCAGACATAGAAGATATGTTCTCAGTATTCAAAATACCCAATGAACAATCCAACTTCTTGAGATTTTACTGGTACCACCAAAATGATCCTGATCAAAATTTCACCGAATACAGAGCACTGTACCACATCTTCGGTGCATGTTCTAGTCCAGCTGTCGCCAACTTTGCTCTGAAGTACACTACAACCACGTCTATCGCAGCAAACTATCCAAACGCAATGAACTTCATACGGAAAAACTTCTACGTGGATGACGGTGTACACAGAAGCACAGGGGATCCTCGTGCTATCAGAAGCTAAGAAATTACTCTCTCAATTCGGTATTAGATTACACAAGATAATGTCCAACTCTAGTGAGGTGACCGAATCCTTTGACCCATCTGAACGAGCAGATGGAACACGTTATCTCGAATTCCAGTCTGTTCCTTCCACCCGGACATTAGGAGTTAAATTGAACACCGCTAACGACTTTCTCATCATCGAAGTGAATGTCCCAGATAGAAAATTTACCAAGAGAGGAGTATTAGCTACAGTTAATAGTCTCTACGATCCCCAAGGCATGGTGTGTCCCATATCTTTGGATGGAAAACTTATTATGAGAAAGCTCATCACTCCATCTGAATCCGATGACGCAAACTACCTGAAAGAGTTAGAATGGGATGATCCACTTCCAGACAAGTACCTAGAAGAACGGGTTCAGTGGAAATCTTCCCTCACCTCTTTGCGTGATATCAGCCTCCAGCGATGTTTTATCCTACCCAACATCAAAGTGTCTTTTCAGGAATTGCATGTCTACAGTGATGCATCAAGCACTGCAATTGGATTCGTGGCTTACCTAAGAACAACTTACGATGATGGAAATGTCTCTGTTGCATTTGTGATTGGTAATTCAAAACTTGCTCCAAAGAAACTCGTTTCAATTCCACGACTTGAGGTATGCGCTGCTCTCGAAGCTTCAGAAGCCGCAAATTGGATTTGTAATGAACTGCAGAATCCTCTCGCCAAAGTATATTTCTACACTGACAGTCTTGTAACATTGGGTTACATCAACAACGAGACAAGGAGATTTTCGAAATATGTGTCGAGACGAGTTAACATCATACGACAATATACAGAGTGTGCTCAGTGGAATTATATTCCGACAGCTAGTAATCCTGCGGATATCGCAAGTAGACCACAGACGTGCCAAAGTCTTAAAGAGTCACAGTGGCTTACAGGACCTCCAGAATTGAAGAATGGATTATTCTATCCTAACCCATCTTCTCATCTAAACCTACCCGAGGAAATGGAAGATATGACCTCCTGCAAAACAACGATTAGGGCAGTTTGTTTCGACACCCCTGTAAATCGTGCTCCGAACCGATCTTCTTCATGGACTCGCCTTCTGAGGGTAATTCAGATCATGTGCAACCTACTCCACGTTCTTGACAAAACGCGTCAGAAGATGGGAAAGTTGCTAGCCCCTCAAAATCCCATGGTGCCAGAAGAAAATTGCATCCTTATATGTATCACAGCCGCTCAATCAGACTTCGCAGAAGAAATAAGAATCAAGAGCTTCCCGATTCAAATGAAATCTCAGAACTGTCTCCATTTGTTGATTCGAATGGGAAATTGAGAGTTGGTGGAAGAATAGGCCGCTCTAAACTTCCCTTCTCTGCCAAACATCCTATTCTGCTCCCTGAACGGAATCCCTTATCTCAGCTGATAATACAACATTATCATGAAAAGGTTGGAGATCAAGGACGTCTTCTCACTCATGGTGCTATCAGACAGGCTGGTTTTCACATTCTCAACGGTAGGCGCCTGATACGAACCTTCCTCAAAAACTGCGTCTTGTGTCAGAAACTTCGAGGTCCTACAATGAATCAACGGATGGCCGATCTTCCTCAAGATCGGATGGAACAAGTTCCACCCTTCACGCACACTGGGATTGACGTATTTGGCCCTTTCTACATACACGACGTAATTCATCCACTAAAAAGGTGTGGATTGTAATCTTCTGTTGCCTAGTGAGCCGATCTGTACATTGTGAGCTCGTCAACGGTTTGGACACATCGACTTTCATCAATTCGTTGAGACGCTTCGTGGCCCTAAGAGGAACATGCAAAACCATACGTTCCGATAACGGTACTAATTTCGTCTGTGCTAGAAAGCAGTTCGAGAAAATAGACTTATCACTCGTGAAAAGAAACCTCCAGGTGGCAGGATGCCAATGGATTCTTAACCCACCAGGAGCTAGTCACTTCGGAGGATGTTACGAGCGAAAAATTGATAGCATCAGGAGAGTTCTGGAGAAATCGCTGTTTCTCTCTGGACCCAGAGGATTATCGAGAGATGAGTTTCTCACCTTCCTATGTGAAACTTGTAGCATCGTCAACCAAACACCATTGTCCGAAGTTTCTGATCATCCTAATGATCCATCCCCGATCACCCCACAGATGCTGCTCACTCTAAAAGAAGACGTCTGTAACACTGATCTCGAAGACTATTCACAAAAAGATCTGGTCTCTTACGGAAAATCAAGATGGAGACGAGTCCAGTATTTGGCAAACCAATTCTGGATTCGCTGGAAAGAAGATTATCTGTACGAATTGAAAAGGCGTCACAAGTGGCAGAAAAAGAGACCATGCGCCACCATAGGAGACATAGTGCTTGTTTCTGAAAAGAACACCTCTCGCAACTTGTGGCCTACCGGAAAGATTGTGACTGTGAAAAGGAGTGAGGATGGTCTTGTTCGCTCTGCAGACATCTGGCTTCTCCGATCACCTGATGGTTCTTCTAAAACAGTTACAAGAGCCATTACCGATCTCATTATGTTAATACCTTCAGTTAATCACGATTGTTAATCTCTCATCTGCTAACCTGAGAGAAATGGGGAGTGTTGTGGAGGTTTCCACAATATTCAATTTAAATACATCAAAATTAATATTTACATTTGTGTACCTAAGATTTTATCTGTGCATACTGTTTATCACTTGAGTTATTCGAAAATTATCATCCGAACTCATTATAACGTAGCCTAAGCCACTATACATTTCCCTTAGCATTTTTCTCAGTCTCTCAGTAGACTCGTGACATTACCTACAAGAGGTTGTGCCGGTGTCTTTGAAAACTGAAATTAGGACCTCCATAGTTGGTACGTTAATTGCATTAGGTATCAAATATTCCTAATATTGTAACTAGATAATACTGGACCAGTAGTTGTTAAAAGGAATTTATATATCTCTTTAATAAGAAAACTTCCTTCGTCCATTTATTATTTATAACAATGCATTCATTACTATATTATTTTACTTCTAAATGAATTAAACTACCTACCTATATATTTATTTAGCTGTGTTTAAATAATTTGAACTAAACTTTAGAACTTACTTGGTAACAACGTTCACGTTCAACTCAGCTTTGTTTTGGTTTTCTATTTTTGATATTATTTTTTCTTTTATTGATTGAATGAATTATTACAGATTTATGTTTGTAGAACACGAGGAACGAAAGTACAAGATAGCATCTCACTGGTTGTATGTTTCCCCCTCCATAACGGATAGCCGTTACAAATATAATAATTAAATGTAACTTGATGGGTGTAATGTGCTTGTGTCTCCCTTTTGTTATACCTTGCATTGATCCTCTTTCCTGAGTATACTTCACAACAAGGAAGAAAGATTCACTCAGAGAGCCGAATTCATTCGATCTGGTATATAATGGAAGATGTTCTCTAGATGTCATCCAACAAACATCTCAATCTATTAGCTCTAAATCTAGAAGCTCTATCCTATCTACCTGAAGTAATCACTTATTATTGTTATCAATATGCTACAATTGTATGCAAAATTGAACTAGTGCATCGCACCATGAGGTTTTGAAAATTTACAAATGACGCGGAACATTTATAATGCCTAGAGCACCATAGGCAGATAATTTATACCCTAAATTATTGAAGGTGGCGCCATCTGACGATTAATTACAAAGAGAATTATGAACATTATATGAAAAGGTAGTGATACAGGAAAAACTACAACATAGGATAATTTGAGGATACATAATTAAGCATATAAACAACTAGAGAAAAAGAAATCTTTAACATATGCATGGAATAATAATTTTTTATTATTATTAAATTGCCCTTTTCCTATGGGATTGATAGTAAATTATCACCTATTTTCTAAGTAGATGAGGCTTGTTAATAAACTTATCCCATAGAGCAAATTAAGTCTCCGGGTTCTTTAACAATTATTTGTATTATCTTAACTTGAAGAGACTTGGAGGTAATTGATTGAATTCTATTAAACTGACAAATGACTAAACGGTAAAAGTTTTTAGGAAGTAAATTAAACACAAGGAAGTTTTAAATGGGTGTACTTATATTAAAGTTCGAATAGTACAGAGTTCTAAGACTTACGCACAAGTCTTCAAATAACACAACACAGGTTTTAAATAAACTAGCGGTTGAGTAAACTTAAGGGTTTAAAATAAACAAGGGTTTGAGTTGCCAACTCACGAAACCCGTGGATGGACAAGTCCGACCGGACTTGGTCCGACCAACCAGTCTTCAAGAGACCATCGCGAACTATGAATACTTTAGTTAGGTGCCAATGGTATTTAAAGGATGAACTGGAGAGTCCAACCTTCCAGTGAGTGAATAAACTTCTGTTAAGGTACTGATAGTACTTTTCAAAGATGTTTTTCTACTCACTGCAGATAGAAATAACACACAATGCATTATTCAAATTTAACAAGCTAGTGGTAATGGCTTTCTATACGATTAACATATAGATCGATCAGATTTACTAATAGTTCATTTTAGTGAAACCTGATTTACTAATAAACATCCAAATTTAAGCATACTATTTCAGAGTCCTGTTTAACCTATTCATGATCAGAAATGTTACAAGTTCCTAACTATTAATTAAGTATTTCAATTAGAATAATTGTAGTACTTACTTAATTCTTTTTAAATTAATTAAGTATTAATTTCAATTCTATCTATAGAAAAAGAACTCAATATTCTAAGTTGTATAACTGATTTACAAAGTTCATGAAGTTATATAACTTAGTACAAATTATAAAGTTATATTCTGAGTTACAAGTTATAGCTCTGGGTTACAAATTATAAAGTTATATTCTGAGTTACAAGTTATAGCTCTGGGTTACAAGTTATAAAGTTATGTTCTGAAGTTACAAGTTATATTAGCGACTTACATCAAAGCTATTCGTTTATAATTATATTCGAGCTCCTAGCGAGAATAACATGACCATAAATTTAAATAGCATTTCCTTCTAATGAACAGTGTACAAGATTAAAAAGATTATGTCTGATTAAATGATTATCAAATTATAGAAATTGAAAGATTAAGTAAAGATACAAGTTCAGCGTATTAACAATCCTTCTATTGTTAATATCACTCCCCCCTTCATGTTTCAACCAACTTGTCGGTTGAATTTCAATTTCTAAACCCTTATTATCGAAATCCAATCGAAAAATATCCTAAGAAATTTCGAACAACACTCGGAAAACATCCTATGAAATTTCTTAAAATTTCTAAGTCCGAAACATAAATTTTATCTATTAAAACTAAAGAAATTTAATCACTCGATTCATGTATTATGAATTTCAGATTAAAATTTGATCTGCTAAATAGATCAGTCTTTTCATCATAAAATTTGTGTGTACAAAAGTATGATGACAAGACAATTCCTATCATATATGTAATCATGAATTCTACCTCTGGTCAAGATATTAAATCAAAATAGAGTAAAAATTTATAAGTTATTCTACTCATATTCAGAAACATACATCAAAAATATATTTTCATTTTATGGAATTTATTTAACTAATAAAGATATTCAAATATCTAACCTTGTTTATAATTATTCAAAATTGAACCTGAAATCCCATTTCATCTAGTTCTAAAATTTCAAAACATGAAACATCAAATTATGAATCTCAAATTCAAGTTGAACAATCATAAAACTTCAATCTATAACTGCTAAATTTATATTTTAATTTTTTAAATAAAAGTAACCATTACCTTTCTAAAAATTAAATATGTATGTTCTCAATTCTTAAACACTTAAATGGAAATAGTATCCAGGTGAATGTCTAGTCATTGAAAACACCCTTAAAGTTTTTCTTCAAAATATAAAGTTCGTTTAATAGAACTTAGTTAACTTTTTCATCTCAAATGAATATATGCTATAGTCAATAGAACTTAATTAACTTTTATATCTCAAATGAATATAATCTTACATCAAAATAGAAACTTCATTATAGTTAATTTTAAATCCAAAATATTCATTTCAAAATATATGAGTATAACTAAATTCGTTATTACTTATCTCAAACTTCTCTCTTCTTAAACTATGGTTATATATGTTATGTAATATTATACGAGCTATATTATTGGTTAGTATTCATCTATACTATTGTTAGCCTTACATAACCTATTTTTATTCGTATTGAATAAACATATTCAGATTTCGTTTAAAATATTCAATGAAATTAAAAGTTACTTTAATTAAAATGTTCAACTTCGAAATCTGTAAATTATCAAATGAAATCTAAGTAATCCTTTGAAGAATTAATTTTCAAAATAAACATCAATGATTAAATGCTCATAACCTGAATGTTTCAATAAGCAATTAATATTTAAACTTTCTTCAAAGTAAATTCAAAGTATAGAAATCTAAGTTAATTGGACTAAAGTAATAATCCAAAATTTAGAATAATAAGATCAAGGTGAAATGATCTAAATGTGTCGGTACCATCAGAGAAGACTTCTCAATTTAGGTACATGAGAGTTGAAGCCCCCATGTTCATTCTCCTCCTTCAGAATGAATGGTTCCCTCAGGTTATCGGGCATTGATTTGTGACGTCACCAAGTATGACTGCGAAGTCGTCACCAAGTATGATTGTGAAGTCATCATCAAGTATGACTGTGAAGTCATCATCAATTATGACTGTGAAGTCATCACCAAGTGTGCTCCACTGCTCAGCCTTCTCGTCACTAGGCGTAGCTCGGCTTATCCTTTTCGGATCAACAAGTTACTGGTGTTGGATTGTTCCAACATCTGGTTTGTTATTGCTCTGCTCCAGTTTCTCGAGAGATGTTTTTCAAGTTTTGGGAAAAAATAAATCATTAATTTAAGTATAATTAGGATTATATTTTTACCTAACTATTACTTTTAGACTTACAGTTGAAGGATAATATTACTATTTTACCATTGCTAAAACATGATTGTTTTAATTATTTCCAAAATTTTGTACAATGATTCTACAAAATTCTTTAATATTATAGTATTGTTACAATCCTTCAAGTAATATTATAGTTTGATAATATATATCTCACATAACATTTATTTCAAAATATACCTCATTCAGTTTACAATACATATTCCTATTATTATAAAACTGTAAAGAAGGGGTTAGTTTATATATATAACATATTTTTCACTTAAAACTAGGTTCATGAAAATCTTGGACACAATCAAAACTGTTATGTTTCTTTTTATTGTTACGTTACTTTACAAGATTTTCACTTATAGTGATAAATTCATAGTAAAATCAAGTAATTCACCTTCAACCGATGTCTTGCCCATATCGTCAGATCGTCAGATGGATGGGGGTTCATTGCTTTTGGTTCGCCTCCTTTACGTGTGTTTCTGCAATTACAGGTGAACTTTACTATCTTATACAAGAAACTTACATCTTACATAAATTATTTATCTACCATTACATTACATTTCATCAATAATTATAAGTGTTAGTCAACATAATTTTCTTAATTACTCTTAACTTACAAACACACAGTTATTTATATATATTTTATGTTTCACTAAACATCAATGCATTATATATATATAATTTACATTTCTTTAAACGTCAGTGTATATTGTAGTTACCCTGAAGAGTTAATGTTATTGATCTAACCATTGAAAGAAATTAATTGAACACAAACATAGTCGTTTTTTAGCTTTTCATTATATTTCGTTATGTTCCTTTTATAATCATAAATTCTCGTACAGAATTAAATCTCATTATTTTTTTTCATTTGCTTTAACTCAAGTTTAATGTATTCATTTACTTTTTCAAGTAATAATTTAAATATCATAAAGATTCTTGCTATCATTATACTCAATTCTCAAAAATATTTTCGTAATTCCCATTTATCACTAAAGAGCCTTTTACTCTTATTTCAGTATCATTAAACTTTTCAACAGTTTTCTTTATATTGAATTCATACATTATTTATTAAATTATTTAACTGTCCCTTTTAAACTCAAACTTTTTAATTACATTTAAACTGCTACACTGAGTTTAATTAATAAATTCATTTACGTAACATGAACGTATTTTGCAATTCTCGTTACATTTATTTTCATGAAATAAATCCGTTCTATTCGATCGTTTTTATTATTTAAGATTTCATTTTAATCCTTTTTATACTCATGTTAAATCAACTACATTCATTCTTTTATAAATCTGGAAATATTACGGTTCCCCCTTGAAATTTTTCTTTAGAAGAAGATTTTCTTTTCAGGGTATTTACTGTACTCTGGTTGACCTTTGAACCTGCAATTACTGTTTTCTCTTAGTAATATTTACCCTTACAGTTTAGAATGAATATTCTTTATGTATTAGGAATATCCCCTTTTTTCAAATATCAACATATAATTAATTATACATCTTGACTCTTATCTTTCTAATATATTTATCTCTCAATTCCATGTATAATTACACTTAATTACACTTCAATTCATTATTGTAATCCTTTTGGGGTCTAATTTTATTCTTCACTCTGAGAGGAATAAATAGAATGTTCCCCTGAGATTATTCTGAAATTCTTAGAGTCTATTTTATTCTTCGTTCTGAGAGGAATAAATAGAATGTTCGCCTAACTTATGTTTGGAAATTCTTTAGGGTCTATTTTATTCTTCATTCTGAGAGGAATAAATAGAATGTTCGCCTAACTTATGTTTGGAAATTCTTTAGGGTCTACTTTATTCTTCATTCTGAGAGGAATAAATAGAATGTTCCCCTTAAGATTGATTCAAACATTTCCTTCATAACAGAATGGATATAT
>CANNZV010002602.1:0-91300 GCA_947561585.1 Caprella mutica | reverse complement strand
CATATAAAACTTTAAACTGGTAAATTGGCATGGAATAAAAGAGAAATAAAATTATTATTCACATTCTCTGTTAAACTTGTAACTTTAAAATTCAAACTGATTTTAAATAATTTAAAGATATGGGATATAATTTAAAAAAAATTCTATACATAAATTTTTTGTTGAGTTTAACGTACAAATTTGCATTTTTTTAAATACAACATAATATTTGCATTTTCTTAAAATACTACGTAATATTTGCATTTTTTTAAATACAACATAATATTTGCATTTTCTTAAAATACTACGTAATATTTGCATTTTCTTAAAATACTACGTAATATTCGCATTTTTTTTAAATACTACGTAATATTTGCATTTTTTTAAAATACTACGTAATATTTGCATTTTTAAAAAAATACTACGTAATATTTGCATTTTATTAAATACTACGTAATATTTGCATTTTTTTAAAATACAACGTAATATTTGCATTTTTTTAAATACTACGTAATATTAGCATTTTTTTAAAATACTACGTAATATTTGCATTTTTTTAAATACTACGTAATATTAGCATTTTTTTAAAATACTACGTAATATTTGCATTTTTTTAAATACTACGTAATATTTGCATTTTCTTTAATTACTACATAATATTTGCATTTTTTTAAAATACTACGTAATATTAGCATTTTTTAAAAAATACTACGTAATATTTGCATTTTTTAAAAATACTACGTAATATTTGCATTTTTTTTAAATACTACGTAATATTTGCATTTTTTAAAAATACTACGTAATATTTGCATTTTTTAAAAAATACTACGTAATATTTGCATTTTTTAAAAATACTACGTAATATTTGCATGTTTCAAAAAATACTACGTAATATTTGCATGTTTTAAAAAATACTACGTAATATTTGAATTTTTGTAAATACTACGTAATATTTTCCAAGTCCCTCTAATATTCGAACACTTCTCTCTCTCTCTCTCTCCATTGTCCTAATCTCTCAACTCCCCCCCCCCCCATCTCTCTTGAAATCCAAACCCCCATCTCCCCTCACTACGACCCCCCACCCCCTCTTACGAAACACTATTTACTATCTACCCTCTAAATACTTATAATATTTAAATACATTACCTAAACAATAACCATCTACATTCTCCCAATCTTAACAATTTTCTTTATTTTAATTACGTACAAAAAACACACACACCCTCTCCCTCCCCACCTCCCATTCTTCGTACTATGACGTCACGAAAATCAATACCTTTAAATTCATGCACGCGTTCACGATACGAGTCGCGCGCGTTCACGATACGTTACCCCCATTCACCATGCACTTACTCTTGCCCTTTCTATTATTTAAATAAAGCTATTACATTAATTATATAAACTGTTTTAATAATTAAAATAGAATATATTTAAATATGAAAATAAATTAATCGGTTTGAAATTTTTTTCGTGAAATTTTTTTTCACTCACGAACACGAAAAGTCGTTACCTTTGGTACCTACCTTTCTAACCGCTAATGGTGACATCTTTAGGAGGTTAGGGAGGTTAGAAGGTTAAAATGCACTGGATGTCACTAGTGAGTATGTATGGGCAATGTAAATGACCCACCTTATTATAGTGGGTATTAACTTATTATCATGGGTAACCCACCTTATTATCATGGGTAACCCACCTTATTATCATGGGTAACCCACCTTATTATCATGGGTAACCCACCTTATTATCATGGGTAATCCACCTTACTATCATGGGTAGCGCATGTTTATATTAGTGGTGCTCATGTTTAAATTAGAGGTGCTCATGTTTAAATTAGAGGTGCTCATGTTTAAATTAGAGGTGCTCATGTTTAAATTAGAGGTGCTCATGTTTAAATTAGAGGTGCTCATGTTTAAATTAGAGGTGCTCATGTTTAAATTAGAGGTGCTCATGTTTAAATTAGAGGTGCTCATGTCTAAATTAGAGGTGCTCATGTTTAAATTAGAGGTGCTCATGTCTAAATTAGAGGTGCTCATGTTTAAATTAGAGGTGCTCATGTTTAAATTAGAGGTGCTCATGTTTAAATTAGAGGTGCTCATGTTTAAATTAGAGGTTCTCATGTTTAAATTAGAGGTGCTCATGTTTAAATTAGAGGTGCTCATGTTTAAATTAGAGGTGCTCATGTTTAAATTAGAGGTGCTCATGTCTAAATTAGAGGTGCTCATGTCTAAATTAGAGGTGCTCATGTTTAAATTAGAGGTGCTCATGTTTAAATTAGAGGTGCTCATGTTTAAATTAGAGGTGCTCATGTTTAAATTAGAGGTGCTCATGTTTAAATTAGAGGTTCTCATGTTTAAATTAGAGGTGCTCATGTTTAAATTAGAGGTGCTCATGTTTAAATTAGAGGTGCTCATGTTTAAATTAGAGGTGCACATGTTTACATTAGAGGTGCACATGTTTACATTAGAGGTGCTCATGTTTAAATTAGAGGTGCTCATGTTTATATTAGAGGTGCACATGTTTACATTAGAGGTGCTCATGTTTACATTAGAGGTGCTCATGTTTAAATTAGAGGTGCTCATGTTTAAATTAGAGGTGCTCATGTTTATATTAGAGGTGCACATGTTTACATTAGAGGTGCACATGTTTACATTAGAGGTGCACATGTTTACATTAGAGGTGCGCATGTTTATATTAGAGGTGCGCATGTTTATATTAGAGGTGCGCATGTTTATATTAGAGGTGCTCATGTTTACATTAGAGGTGCTCATGTTTAAATTAGAGGTGCTCATGTTTATATTAGAGGTGCACATGTTTACATTAGAGGTGCTCATGTTTACATTAGAGGTGCTCATGTTTACATTAGAGGTGCTCATGTTTACATTAGAGGTGCTCATGTTTACATTAGAGGTGCTCATGTTTAAATTAGAGGTGCTCATGTTTATATTAGAGGTGCACATGTTTACATTAGAGGTGCACATGTTTACATTAGAGGTGCACATGTTTACATTAGAGGTGCACATGTTTTTATTAGAGGTGCTCATGTTTATATTAGAGGTGCTCATGTTTATATTAGAGGTGCGCATGTTTGTATTAGAGGTGCGCATGTTTGTATTAGAGGTGCGCATGTTTCTAATAAAAATGGCTCATGTAACATATATTTAATACAATTTTCATTTTTTTATTTATATCCAAAATATCTCCATTTGAATTCTTTTTATTTCCCCCTCAATTAGTTATTCTATTATTTCATATCATCACAATTAAAAATATTTTTTCTTATTTTAGCCCTATTATAACATTATTAGAACAGAAAACGATGATATTTTCTTTGCTGGGCTAACTACTCTAAACTAATTATATATTAACATTAAATCTTGTCTATATTTGTAACTCCACATAAAAATATTATATCAACATTATTTTTTAACAGAAAGTATTCATCTCACTATTATTAATAAATTATATTATTGTAAATTCGATATATAATTAGACTGTAATACTATAAAGATTTTAATACCCTCTATTTTGTAACAATAATTTAAATGTTAATTTGAATTTATTTCAATATAATCAGATTTAGAGTAAAATTCTAAATGTATGATAATCACAACATTCAATAGTGATGCCATATTTCCATATTGCATCACTTTTTACCACCTCCCTTTTCTCACATTACCTTTCTCTCTCTCTCTCTTCTCACCTTTATCTCCTCTTCTTTCTCACCATTTCTTTCTTCTTCTCCTTTCTCAGGTTTCTCTTGTTTCTGCCCAGTGCTCTCACCCCTCACTGTATCTTGTGTAGAGTCTGTGAAGATACTGCCAGCATCAGCTCATACCAACGGAAAGGAGCACCAGACATGCTTCCTAACAGATAAAATAAGCCTTCCATTCCTATAGTAAATAACTAGATAGTAGAGCGCATACCTTCGCAACCACTTATAAATGACCTTGATCTTTTACCTGTTCGCTCCCGAAATATAGTCATACGGTTTCTTGTTAACTACCACCCGTCCCACCAAATTTCAGGCAATTTGGTTAGAGACTTTTTAGTTACGCAAATAACACGATGATAAATAAATGAATAATTACCTCCTAAAATACAACCTTCAATTTATTGAAGGTTTAAATATGATTAATATTTTGAATGTCATTTAATTGAACTTTACCTCTATTATTTCATCTATTGAGATAATGTTTAATTATTTTTATCCTTATCTACCATTCTTACCAAACTATCTCTAAGATAATTTAATATTATTGATTATTTTTAATTATCTAGAGTCAGTCATACAGACTGTCACTACATCGTTAACTACTATCTTTATCGTTAACTACTGTCCTTATCGTTAACTACTGTCCTTATCGTTAACTACTATCCTTATCGTTAACTACTATCCTTATCGTTAACTACTATCCTTATCGTTAACTACTATCCTTATCGTTAACTACTATCCTTATCGTTAACTACTATCCTTATCGTTAACTACTATCCTTATCGTTAACTACTGTCCTTATCGTTAACTACTGTCCTTTTTGTTAGCTACTGTCCTTTTTGTTAGCTACTGTCCTTTTTGTTAGCTATTGTCCTTTTTGTTAGCTACTATCCTTATCGTTTACTACTGTTCTTATGGTTAACTACTGTTCTTAACTGTAACTCCTGTTCTTAACGATAACTCCTGTTCTTAACGATAACTCCTGTTCTTAACGATAACTCCTGTTCTTAACGATAACTCCTGTTCTTAACGATAACTCCTGTTCTTAACGATAACTCCTGTTCTTAACGATAACTCCTGATCTTAACGATAACTCCTGTTCTAAACGATAACTCCTGTTCTAAACGATAACTACTGTTCTAAACGATAACTACTGTTCTAAACGATAACTCCTGTTCTTAACGATAACTCCTGTTCATAACGATAACTCCTGTTCATAACGATAACTCCTGTTCATAACGATAACTCCTGTTCATAACGATAACTCCTGTTCTTAACGATAACTCCTGTTCTTAACGATAACTCCTGTTCTAAACGATAACTACTGTTCTAAACGATAACTACTGTTCTAAACGATAACTACTGTTCTAAACGATAACTACTGTTCTAAACGATAACTCCTGTTCTAAATGATAACTCCTGTTCTTAACGATAACTCCTGTTCTTAACGATAACTCCTGTTCTTAACGATAACTCCTGTTCTTAACGATAACTCCTGTTCTTAACGATAACTCCTGTTCTTAACGATAACTCCTGTTCTTAACGATAACTCCTGTTCTAAACGATAACTCCTGTTCTAAACGATAACTCCTGTTCTAAACGATAACTCCTGTTCTAAACGATAACTCCTGTTCTAAACGATAACTCCTGTTCTAAACGATAACTCCTGTTCTAAACGATAACTCCTGTTCTAAACGATAACTCCTGTTCTAAACGATAACTCCTGTTCTAAACGATAACTCCTGTTCTTAACGATAACTCCTGTTCTTAACGATAACTCCTGTTCTTAACGATAACTCCTGTTCTTAACGATAACTACTGTTCTTAACGATAACTACTGTTCTTAACTACTAATATCGTTTGTTCCATTCAATAATTATCGTTCTTTTGTATCGGTTTATCAGCGCTATCGGAATCGTTAAAGTTGGCCTAATGGTTTACAATGCACTGTTCATTTTGTTAACTATTTTCCACTGGGTGTTTACCACTCACCCCCATACCCCCACACAAGGGGGGGGGGTATCTTTTTGTCACGGTCTGGCCCGTGAGTCTAAGTTTGGTATCGTCGCCATGGCAATGGGATTTTGTTCTTGTTATACACTCAGCATTAAATAATGAATATGTATGGAGCAGCGCTACACATTTTAAACACGGCTAACATCGCAACATTATTAACATTTTAACGATTTACTGGATCAACATTATTAACATTTTAACGATTTACTGGATTAACATTATTAACATTTAAACGATTTACTGGATCAACATTCTCAACATTTTAAACGATTTACTAGCTCAACTTTTTTAACAATTTAGAAGATTGTTTAAAAATTTATTGAATTTATCCTGTACGATATATTGTTGAAGTATCGTACTTATCGCACTGCATACGATATTTTCGTAGTTAAATAACAATCGTAGTATAATTAATTATCGTGGTACGATAATTAATTATTTATGCGATTAATCCACAGTAGGACAATTTATTAATACGAAAAAATTTGAAACATAATAAAGAATGCAGTACTAAACAGTATAGTGCGGTGCTATACAGAGTATAGTGCTGTACTAAACAGTATAGTGCGGTGCTATACAGAGTATAGTGCTGTACTAAACAGTATAGTGCGGTGCTATACAGAGTATAGTGCTGTACTAAACGGTATAGTGCGGTGCTATACAGAGTATAGTACTGTACTAAACAGTATAGTGCGGTGCTATACAGAGTATAGTACTGTACTAAACAGTATAGTGCGGTGCTATACAGAGTATAGTACTGTACTAAACAGTATAGTGCGGTGCTATACAGAGTATAGTGCTGTACTAAACAGTATAGTGCGGTGCTATACAGAGTATAGTGCTGTACTAAACGGTATAGTGCGGTGCTATACAGAGTATAGTACTGTACTAAACAGTATAGTGCGGTGCTATACAGAGTATAGTACTGTACTAAACAGTATAGTGCGGTGCTATACAGAGTATAGTGCTGTACTAAACAGTATAGTGCGGTGCTATACAGAGTATAGTACTGTACTAAACAGTATAGTGCGGTGCTATACAGAGTATAGTGCTGTACTAAACAGTATAGTGCGGTGCTATACAGAGTATAGTGCTGTACTAAACGGTATAGTGCGGTGCTATACAGAGTATAGTACTGTACTAAACAGTATAGTGCGGTGCTATACAGAGTATAGTACTGTACTAAACAGTATAGTGCGGTGCTATACAGAGTATAGTACTGTACTAAACAGTATAGTGCGGTGCTATACAGAGTATAGTACTGTACTAAACAGTATAGTGCGGTGCTATACAGAGTATAGTACTGTACTAAACAGTATAGTGCGGTGCTATACTGAGTATAGTACTGTACTAAACAGTATAGTGCGGTGCTATACAGAGTATAGTACTGTACTAAACAGTATAGTGCGGTGCTATACAGAGTATAGTACTGTACTAAACAGTATAGTGCGGTGCTATACAGAGTATAGTACTGTACTAAACAGTATAGTGCGGTGCTATACTGAGTATAGTACTGTACTAAACAGTATAGTGCGGTGCTATACTGAGTATAGTACTGTACTAAACAGTATAGTGCGGTGCTATACAGAGTATAGTACTGTACTAAACAGTATAGTGCGGTGCTATACAGAGTATAGTACTGTACTAAACAGTATAGTGCGGTGCTATACTCTCTAAAATAATGCACTATACTTTGTATAATACTGTACTATACTATGTATAACACCGCACTATACAAATTATAGTACAATACTATACAAAGTATAGTGCATTACTATACTCTGTTTAGTGCATTACTATATAGAGTATAGTACTGCACTATACAGAGTACTGCACTATACAGAGAGTATAGTACAGTACTATACTCTGTATTGTAATGCACTATACTTTGTATAGTACTGCACTATACAGAGTACTGCACTATACAGAGAGTATAGTACAGTACTATACTCTGTATTGTAATGCACTATACTTTGTATAGTACTGTACTATACAGAGTACTGCACTATACAGAGAGTATAGTACAGTACTATACTCTGTATTGTAATGCACTATACTTTGTATAGTACTGTACTATACAGGGTATAAATAATCGTATAATATATTCTTAATTATTACACTCTTTGTTTATTTTAAAGTTATGAAACTGTAAACTAGCCAAAGATTAATTACTGATAATTATACTATAATGCTTCCTAAGAAAATTCTTACATACCCTAATGTATTAACTTTATATGTAGACTATAAAAAGAAGTCATGAAATATTATATAAAATAAGTAACCACCCAGGAACAGTTTTACGTTAGGAATGTCATTCAAACCGTAGCTACTTTTAATACTAAGTATGATTTAATACTTACTATGATTTAATACTTACTATGATTTAATACATGGTATGATTTATTATTCCTCATCACATTCTTCAGTCTAGAGTGAGTATTAATTTGCTGGAGAAAGGTATTACTATAAAAGTGAGAAATTTGAAAGACAGCGCCTTACTTAGCACTTCCTAAGTAACAATATTGGAGCAACATTGTCTTAATATTGTTAAAATAATGTTCCAGTATTCTTACAACGTTGCCCCAATATTGTTACAACATTGCCCCAATATTGTTACAACATTGCCCCAATATTGTTACAACATTGCCCCAATATTGTTACAACATTTCCCCAATATTGTTACAAAATTTCCCCAATATTGTTACAACATTGCCCCAATATTGTTACAACATTTCCCCAATATTGTTACAACAATGCCCCAATATTGTTACAACATTTCCCCAATATTGTTACAACATTGCCCCAATATTGTTACAACATTGCCCCAATATTGTTACAACAATGCCCCAATATTGTTACAACAATGCCCCAATATTGTTACAACATTTCCCCAATATTGTTACAACAATGCCCCAATATTGTTACAACAATGCCCCAATATTGTTACAACATTTCCCCAATATTGTTACAACATTTCCCCAATATTGTTACAACATTGCCCCAATATTGTTACAACATTGCCCCAATATTGTTACAACATTGCCCCAATATTGTTACAACATTTCCCCAATATTGTTACAATATTGTCCGGATATTGTTACAATATTGTCCGGATATTGTTACAATATTGTCCGGATATTGTTACAACATTGTTTCAATGTTTTCATAGTATTGCCCAAATATTGTTACAGCCAATTTGCCCCAATATTGTTACAGCCAATTTGCCCCAATATTATTCAACATTGACAATAATGTAAACAACAATTAACATTGGGACATTGTTGTCCCGAGAAACACACCATCCTGTGTTTATGAGTTGATGTTATTTGCTCTTCATTTTACGCTATAAGAAATAAATTAAAATGCTATACAATTTATAATAGAAATAAAAAAGTGTCTTAAGTTTTTATTTGGTTTAATGGTGTCTACTAGTTTAAAAATATAATCTAAATGTAATAATTAAAATGGTAAAATATATAATGAAAACATGTGAGAAGTAGATAGAACGAGATAAGTTGATATGGAGGAATAGAACGAGTTGGAACGGGAAATGGGACTGGATGAATGGGACGTGATGAGACGTGACATGTTCTATCAATAGCTCGAACATGACCTGTTGCTATGGATAAAAAGCATGATAGAACGTGATACATTGTATAGACGTGTTGGTGTTAATTTAAAGTTATTTTAATATTATAAGTTGAAGCATTTTTAAAGTTTATATGTAAAGTTTAAAATATTAGGATTTTAAATTTAATTTTAAATTTATTTTTTATTTATTTTCAAACATATTTAACATGTAACCATTTTTTCCAACTCTGTATACTATAAATCACTAGCAATAATAGAAGAGATGCATATAGTTAGAACATCACTCTATTGGGGTAAGTTCCGAGTTATCGAACAATCCCATACTTTCGATCATATAAAAATATATGTAATTAAACATATTAAATCGCTATTTTTAATTATATGCATTTTTTATAAAATTTGAATTAAAAATGTTTAATTATATAGTTTTTTTTCTTATATGATGGAAAATGTGGAACTGTCCGATAACTCAGAACTAACCCCGTCTCAAGATAATCTTATTGGCAAGATATGAAATCAATGTAAACATTTTCTGGAGAAATATATTTAATATTTGTGAATTAATATTCAGTAAAAAATGATGCAAAACATTAGACAACTTAATAGAACATTAGGAGTAATTTCCGTGGAGTTATTTCTATTTTTTATAAATTAACTAATGGTATAAAATTACATCAATGGTATAAAATTATGAGGCTATATTATTTAATTAATGTTTATAGAATGTGTTCTTATTACTTCATGAGTAAACAGTCTATGGTTAATATGAGTAATGAGTAAACAGTCTATGGTTCATATGAGTTATGAGTAGATGTTCCTTTGTTCATATGGGTAATGAGTAAATGATCGTTTGTTCATATGAATAAGGAGTAAACAGTCTATGGTTCATAGGAGTAATGAGTAAACAGTCAATGGTTCATATGAGTAAATGTTCGTTTGTTCATACGAGTTATGAGCAGACAGTACAAGTTATTCATTACTAATGAGTTACAAAGTACGTTAAATAGTGAATTGTTCCAATGCTATTAGAGTTGTGATGAATGGCTCCCTTTGTCCCCCATAAGAGTGGTGTAAGGACATCACTGGGGTCATCACCACCGGGGGAGGCTGTCGCCACCGCTCTTGACCTGTGACTGAATGATGTTAGTTTTGATTCATTGATGGTTTATAGTAAGTTAGTGTGAGAAGAGCTAAAACAACGTATCGGCGGGTAAGACAGGTATGGGAGATCAATAGACAGAGCCCAGTGCCATGTGCGTGCTCTCTCACCACCACGTGGTCTCCAGCAAACGTCCGGGCACCCCGGAGGAGTCCTCCCGGTCCTCATCCAAAGGTTTGATGGTCGTAGCCCAGAGGGTGCGTGCCCCCGTGTGCCGTAGCGTGTGGGTGAGGGGAGAAAGGCTGCCTGTGACTCAGTGCCTCGCATTCCAGTTTGGGAGTAGCCAGGATCGTCCGACCTCCGGGTTTTTTAACCTCTTTAGCCTGTTAAGGAGTGCTTCTAGCCCCCCCTGTGAATTGCAGTACCTCCCTCAGTGTCCTTAAAGTGTGCAAGTGTAAAGTAACCAACGGAAAATGTACTTTAAGTTACTTTTTAGCAGTAATGTTTGGATGTAAACAAACTTTTGTTGAGTGCTAGGCTCTTAAAGGTCTCTACTGAGACTGCGCAGAGTCGAGCAACTCACGAAGATGGACTGAAACTCTAGATAGCTCTTTCTTTACTCATTTATTGTCATTTTCGCCTCTTTCTTTGCAGATTCCTTTTACTCATTCCTTCTATTTTGATAGCTATAAGTGTGTTTGTGTTCAATTAAGTGCTTTAGGAACAAAACATTCCAGGTTCGTAGATGCAAAGACGGTCAGTGTAAAATGAGCGAGTGTGAGGGAGGTGAAGTGTGTGGGGGAGGGGTGGTGGTGCAGTGTGGGGGGATGGAAGATGAGGGGGGGAGTCTGAGCAGTGAAGAGGGAGGCTCCCCTCCCCCGCCCCTCAGTCCACTCCACCCTCCCTGTTCTGTGGAGTCAGGTCTAGCGGCCGATAGAGCTTCAGTTGTGCCCCACGTGCACACGCCGTCAACGCACGCTACGATCTCTCTGGCCGCACACCACAGACTTACAACGCGCCACGTACTAGTTCACCATCATCATCCAGCGAGTGTCGTAGCGAATACTGTTGTGATCCATCCTGATGATTCAGACCCGGATAGTCCTCCTGAATTACAAACGAGACATTTGTTACATCATACTGATGAGGATAGTGAATTGTCACCATCAGCACATGTGAATTACAAAGACGAACCTTTGAGTGTTAGTGTTGTTCATGACGATTCGCACCTGGACTCGCATGATTCAGGCCTATTGAGTCCCAGTGATTTGTCGCCTCGTGACGAAAGTCAAGTTAGTGATCCAAATATGATTGACGCGTCAGATTTTCGTTCACTCCAGCCGGAGCCCATATACCCAAATATTTCCTCCATGAATGGGAGAATGTCCCCTTCGGGATTTTCCCCATCCTCTGCCAGTAGCTATGCTACTCTTACCCCACTACAGCCACTTCCCCCCATCAGTACAGTCTCTGATAAATTTGTTTACGGCTCCGCTGGAAATGTTTCCGGGAGCTTTACAGTTATGCAAAATAATGGACTCGGAAACATGCTTTCCATGGGTTCACCTTACCAATACGAAAAGGTTTCTATGTCCCCACCCCACTACATCAGCAATAACAGTCTGGGACTGACTCTAAGTCATCAGCATTCACCACTGTCTCCACACGGGTACCAAAAT
This sequence comes from Caprella mutica, assembly GCA_947561585.1. NCBI lineage: Eukaryota > Metazoa > Arthropoda > Malacostraca > Amphipoda > Caprellidae > Caprella > Caprella mutica. The sequence goes on along the minus strand of CANNZV010002602.1, from coordinate 79,224 downwards.
GGTCTTGCTTCTCCACAGAAATCATTGAGCCCAAATGGCTACGACTCTCCTTATACCCGGCAAGATATGAGCCGTGCCACCTTGACGGGATCACAATCCCCCACTCTGTCTCCACCGGTGTCTCTTCATTCCTCCCCACAAGCTTTCACAACATTCAGTGCTGCTGGAACCCCAACCTTAACGACCAGTTCTTTGAACATGAACGGTTTGGGTGGTGGAAATGGTCTTGGGTCTCTTTCGCCCCATGCCGTGTCACCTCACAGCCCAGCATACAGCCCTCACCAGTCTCTCCACATGCCCCCATCTCCTCCACCCATTAAAACAGAAAATCTCCTCCACAACTCTTCTCTCTCGTGCAACATGAATGACGGACAAATTCTTCTGAACCAGAGTCCTCCGCATGCCCATATGACCGCGGTGAGTTCAATGCCCCAACAGGCCATGATCCACTCATGCCCAGTTTCCGCAGTCAACTCCATGACAATGACCAACAACATGGGGCTTATGAAACAACAGGGGATGCCTACCACCAGTGGTGGAAACGGCGGTGAAGTGGAAGAGATTAACACAAAGGATTTGGCGCAGCGCATTTCCGCGGAGCTTAAGAGGTACTCTATACCCCAGGCCATTTTCGCCCAGAGGGTGCTCTGTCGATCACAAGGGACTCTTTCCGACCTGCTTCGGAACCCAAAGCCATGGTCCAAACTGAAGAGTGGCCGAGAGACTTTCAGGAGGATGTGGAAGTGGCTCCAGGAGCCGGAATTCCAACGTATGTCTTCCCTCAGACTTGCAGGTAAATTAATTTTAAAATTTAATTACTTTATACCATTTACCTTAGTAGATAATAGAAGCATGTCTTTTATAATCTTTCCATGTCGTCTTTCTTTTATCACGGTGTGAAACTATTCAGTTTTATATACCTTACATCAAGTAGGACCCTACTATATCTTCTATGACCCCACCATAACTTTCTCTTTGGGTCTCCTTAGATTCCCACATAAATATAATTATATTCGTTCAAATTTATCGATACCTTTCCATCAATTTCAAGTATAAATTAAAAAAATCATACTTCATTTTTTACAAATAGATCTCAGTACCAACACACTTGAAGTATAAATCGGTATGTTTCTTCTTTTTGCGATAATATCGAATTAAAAAAGTATATTAGAACTTTGTGTTTGAAACTGATGTGCACTGAACAAAAAGAACGTACTCTGTTTTAGTGATATTTAATATATCTATATATTTGATCGTTGGAAACTATTTAAAATAACACATAGCTTGAATATAACGCATTTTATTTACATTTACAAATAGACTTTTGGTATCAAGTCACTTCTAACAAGTCAATCTACATAATTTGCAGTATAGAAGAGCACTGTCTTCTTTTTTGTAGTTAGCATATATATTGCAGTGCCTCCTTTGTTGAGCTGTACCTTCTACCCATTGTTCTGTAGCTGTGAAACTTTAATGAACGGACAAATTACGCTAATACACCAACCGTGACGTCATGTTTGTAACATATTCATAAGCGCTTGGTACATACGTCCAAAGATGGGTATTATTTTAGTTTAAATACAGTTTAAATACATATTAAATGTATTAACCATTATTTACATAATTTACTGTTAGTATTTGTGTATTAATATCTCGTAACTTTCTAATATGTAGCAAGCAGGTGAAGAACGTTATTCACGTTTATATTACCAGTGTTCTACAGGCGTATGTACCATATCATTTTAACCACGAAACAACGAATTGTTTCTAATAATAAAAGATAAAATTAATAAGTAGTTAATTACTAGATACATTTTTCAAAATATTTAAAAAAATAACTAAACCAAAAAATAAAAGCTAATGCTATACTGAACAACAACATGAAAATAATATTCGTCTCAACCCTCTGTAGAAAGTTTGGTTGGTGAAACCGAAGTCGCGATGATGTGGTCGGACACGGGCAGGTGGCTTGCAGTTGTGCAAGGGGAGATGTTTGATGGGAGGGGGGGGGGGGGTTGTGACTATATGTACCCTAGTACTGTTATTTACACTGACTGCTTTATTTACTATTAAATATTACAAAAAAGCAACTTAGATATCTTCCTCTATCAATATAAATAACGAATTAAAATGATAAATTATTTACTTTTTCTCATATGACCGAATATGTGGTACTGTCCAATAACTCGTACATTACCCTAGAGATATTTAATAATATAATCAAATATGGCATCTATGCATTCAAATTAAAGTTCAAGTTATAGAATTAAGTTTAATATACATGGACTATAAGACCGATTCATTAATAAGTAAGTAGGCATGGGCACGCTATGATACATATATGCAATTTATTTACCTTTCTGTATCGATGATGCACAATTCTATACCATATGCTTTATTAATATTTAAAGATTTCATTGCTTTATACATGCTATTTGAGAAGATGTTAAAATAACATGAGTGCATTGTTAAATTAATATTATATATGCATATAGAAAGATAGATATAATTTTATAGTCAAAATCTAAAATTAGAAAGTCATATTATCATGAAATAAATAGATAAGTTTTTAAATCTTAATATATACTTAAAATATTTAATAATAATTATTCAGTGTACAATTTAATTTTTGGAGTAATGATCACCGTAAGCATCAATTATATATTATATATATTAGTTATTTTATATATGAATATTATTAAATATTAGTTCGAAAATGAATTCAACACATATGTGTATTAAACAAAACTAACTATGTACTAATGTATTCAGAACATACATACATACATGATAACACAGGTCTGTGATACCTGTATGATACACAGATGCTATATACAGCTGTATATGCTGGTCTGTATACTTTCCCACCGACTATATATCGTATATGCTATATTATATATCGTGTATACAATCAATACGACGATTCTTATGATTAAGGTCAACTATGTCTGATATCAAAATTATTGTCGTGTATATAAGTTAAATAATCAAAATAATAATCGTATACAAGTTAAATTATCAAAATAATAATCGTATACAAGTTAAATAATCAAAATAATAATCGTATACAAGTTAAATAATCAAAATAATAATCGTATATCAGTTAAATAATCAAAATAATAATCGTATACAAGTTAAATTATCAAAATAATAATCGTATATAAGTTAAAAATCAAAATAATAATCGTATATAAGCTAAATAATCAAAATAATAATCGTATATCAGTTAAATAATCAAAATAATAATCGTATACAAGTTAAATTATCAAAATAATAATCGTATATAAGCTAAATAATCAAAATAATAATCGTATATAAGCTAAATAATCAAAATAATAATCGTATAATCAAAATAATAATCGTATATAAGCTAAATAATCAAAATAATAATCGTATATAAGCTAAATAATCAAAATAATAATCGTATATCAGTTAAATAATCAAAATAATAATCGTATATAAGCTAAATAATAAAAATAATAATCGTATACAAGTTAAATAATCAAAATAATAATCGTATATAAGCTAAATAATCAAAATATTAAAAGTACAATTTAGTTAATTCAAAATGTAGATTATATTTATGTACCTAGTATAACATGTATAACAATAAAATAACTTTTATAATATATAAAACACTTCAAATCGATTCGATAAAATATTTATCAGCTTTTCAATTTTCATATAAAATTACATGATAAATATACTTTTTCTATAGTTTATTATTTCCCTCTTATAAAAGTTGTCCGTTTCTTTGGCAGTACATAGTCAACATCGTGTTATATATCTAGGTATATGTGAACACTTGTATATTATAATAGTACAGCTTTTGTAAATTACTGTATAGTTCTCAAATACAGATGTTGGTAATGGTTTAAAAATAAATGGGTAGTAATATTGTTCCGTACGTATGTTACACTTGTCTAAAAAAAGAGTAACTTTGCGTAGTAGTTAGGGGTTTTAAAACTTATTTTATATTGTTTTGTAAGGATAAGTTTAAAAAAAAACAATTTCCCTATATAGAAATAGAGTTTTTAACAATATATTGACTATTTAAATGTTAAAATATAAAAAAAAATAAGAAAACGAATATTAATTTAATAGTATCTAAACATCTCTTATATAATAGACTGCTTTATATGTTTATACGAACTAAACATTACAAAACTAATCTTCTTTGGCCCCACCATAAATTTTTCTCCCAATCTTCTATGGCCCCACCTTAACATTCTCTCCTTATCTTCTATGGCCCCACCATAACTTTCTCTCTTAATCTTCTATGGTCCCACAATAACTTTCTCTCCTTATCTTCTATGGCCCTACCATAACTTTCTCTCTTAACCTTCTATGGCCCCACCTTAACTTTCTCTCTTAATCTTCTATGGCTCCACCATAACTTTCTCTCTGTTCTGACATATAAGTTCTTCAATCAAAATGCCATACATAATCTACGTTGCTCTACCTTAAAATTGAATGCCCCTATTAATCTTCTATGGCCCCACCATAACTTTTTCCAGTGCATACCGCACACTGTTATTTTGTACATATAATACCGCACATAGGCTGCCCGGTATTCTATTACCGCACATAGGCTGCCCGGTATTCTGTTACCGTGTTTCCTGTAGGACTTCCGATTGCTTTTCATATAGGGTAAATTCCGAATTACCGACCAGTTACACATTTTTAGACGCTTAAAGAGTATATAATTGTTATTATTTAACTTTTATATTAATTGGTATTCAGAAAGTATCATTGATTCAAACTAAAATAAAAGTTAAATACTTTTTTTCTGATTTTCCTCTGAAAATGTGAAACTGTCCGATAACTCGGAACTTACCCTAGTTATATATAGGTTCAAATTTTAAAATTTAATCTCATATTTTTGGATTAAATTTAGTATAGAAAATTTTCTATGAAATGAAAATAGTCAAAATACAATTTTTTGTGAATATTAATTAATGCACAGTAAACCAAAATAGTTTCCAATTAGCGTTTCATACTATTTTTCTTGTCGTTTACATGAATGAACGAGTAAGTCAATAGTTATTGATTGTATTAAATGGTATAGTAGCGGAATGGCGCTCACAGGTACTATGATATATTCCATTGATTTTGAGTATAGATTCCGGGATCGATTCCCGTCTGTCTGTATAGTGAATGGGACAAACGTTTGTGTAGAACGTCTTGAGACAACGTGTGGCGCAACGTTTGTCTTGAAGATATGCCTAACGTTTTTTTTTAATGTGTCGATTTTTTTTATTAATTATTAAAAAATATAAATATGTTCACATACTATATTTTTGCATACATTTTACTGTTTACTTTCAGTAGTTATGGTAGGTAGGTACCACTACACTAGTAGCTCCTGGTATTTTTCAGTTATTCCCACACTCGACAGATGGTCACAGAGTGTGTGTGTGTGCGTGTGTACGTAAAGCGTTTGTGTCTGACTTATTATGCGCGATTCCAACTGAATAAAATTGTGCATTATGTAACCGTACTGTAGTGCTCTTATACGCTACTGAAAATGATTCTCTGTATTCAAAGAAATATTTCTTTGTTCTTTCGTAAATATAATAGTTTTATTTCTCTAGTTTAGCTATTTCTGAAGTGTACGACAATATGTAATGTTTTCATCTTCAGTTTGTTTTCTTTTATTTTCGTGTAACTGACAAAGGTTAAACATTTACAAAAGCAACCTTTTCACGATGACATTCTTAGTCTTACATTTCACTAGCTATCATTTAACTCACTAGTTATCATTTAGCTCACTGGTTAACACTTTAACTCACTGGTTATCATTTTAACTTACTGTTTGGTTAGAATTTTAAACTCACTGGTTAACATTTTAACTCACTGGCTAATATCATTTTAACTCAATGATTAGGATTTTAACTTACTGTTTATCATTTATCTCACTGACTATCATTTTACCACACTGGTTAGCTTATAACTCACTGGTTATTATTTAAACTTGCTGGTTATCATTTTAACTCGCTGGTTAACATTTTAGCTCACTGTTTGGTATGAAAAGTTGCAAGTTATCATTTACTTATCTAAAATAAGATAAGTATTTTAACTAACTGATTATAATTTTAACTCACTGGCTATCATTTTATTCGTCTGTTTATCATTTTAATTGTCTGTTTCTCATATTAATTGTGGTTATCATTCTTCCTGCAAACTGGTTATCATTTTTATATACCAGTGGGTAGGTAACTGACTGACTCGTGCCAGTTTCCCACTCCCGTAAGTGACTGTTCGCTAACAGTCGAGGTACGTGGCGCGCGTCACGGTTTCCTTCCCCTTTGTCTGGTGTTCTAAACATCCAGAGGGAGAAAAAGAATTACTACTGGAAAATACTACCTAGATCCCTTCTCACGTATTTTTACATTAAATAAGAATTATATGGAATCCTTCTAATACTTAGACTAGTTTTTTTTATAATTGTGTGTATCAGTGAGATACCTAGGTATGTTCCTTTTTTACCGCCAATTCCGTTAGGTTGGAAGGGTGTAATAGCTGGGTTTATAGGGTTGGAACCCTTCCATGCACAATGGTGAATAATGAAGGATGGCTATATCACATACCAGTGCATATTGCCGCCAAAACTTGAAAGGAAGTGCATTTAATGTTGATTGGAATCCTCGTAAACCATAGAAATACATCTCAGCCACAATACCCTCTATTTAAATGTTCAATATATTTTATTTGATATTTACTGCCGCTTGAGTTTTTTTTTCAAATATTTTAAAGGTAAATTAATTAAGATCGAGCTCAGCTGTAAATTAAGACTTAATTGGCATAGGCTTTTATTTTTATTTAGCAAATCATGTGACCGACTCCAGATAACATCCGATACTGGCAATGCATATAATATGTACCTATATTTTATCTATTCTTTTCAATATTAGATAGGAACTAGGTGGGTTGTTTTACCCTAACTACCTAGATACTATTTCTATCCTAACTAGCTACTTAGATTATTAGATACCACTTCTAACCTAACTACCTACCTAGATACTTCCTAGTGGTAGGTAGGAACTAGGTTATTCAACCTAGCCTAGTTGGCTACCTTCCTATATTCTAGAAGTAGATACTTTCTGGTGGTACCTAGCATAGTAGGTAGGAACTAAGTTATTGAACCCCAACAACCTACCTAGATTCTAGAAGTAGATACTTCCTACTGGTAGGTAAGAACTATGTTCTCATACCCTAACAACTTACCTAGATGCTTCCTATTATAGTGGTAGAAACTAGGTTCTCCTACCCTATCTACCTACTTAGATATTTTCTAGTGGAAGGTAGAAACTAGGTACTTCTACCCTAACTACCTACCTAGAAGTAGTTACTTCCTAGTGGTAGGTAAGAACTAGGTTCTTCTACGGTTCTACCCTAACAACCTACCTACCAACGCGTGAACAGTAGCACAAAGACTGGACTGAGAGGTGCGGAGGAGAAGGGAGGGGGGAAGTGTTTGAGTAATAGCAAGGGCCGGTGGTATAATAATTACCCTGAGGGTTGTGATAGATAGGTATGTACGTGTGTGTGAAATATCTAATGGCGAATGGTGTCCATTTCTCAGTTGGGAAACTCTCTTTTCTTATATTGTACATAAATTAAAAATAATCGAAAGTTCCCAGTTAATTCATATTAACTTAATAAGTTTTAAAAATGGTATGTATGAAAGATCATTACTTTCTAGAGTTCACTCAAAAATTGTACTTGTAATTACTATCTATACTAGCCACTAGTTGACAATGACTAGTGCACTAGAGTTATCTAGTGACACTAGTATGCTATCTGGTTAGAAGCAGCTGTTGCTGTAGTTTGATTATAATGTTCCATTGAATGAATGCCTTTACACATTATCGCATAATTACTACTCTCCTAATCATTTATTTTTCCCTGTGTAGTATTCTGATCATTTATTATCCCGATAACGGTTTCTCTAGCTGTGTTCCGGTTAAAAAAATATTTGGCTACCATACCCAATTTTTCAACCAACTAGGCATAACTTTTTAACTTGAAAACTTTAATAGTTGTTTCTGTTATGAATATTTATAAAAGTGGAGTTTTATAATAGAATTTTGCACTATTGGAACCGGAAACCATACAGCTTGGCTCAATGATATCTACCATATAGTCTACCACACTTGTTTAATTTTGACGAATTTATCATTTTTTACTACTATTGATTAGCGGAATCGTTTGTAAAATATAATAGAATACTAATATATATTTCCATTAGTAACTATATATATTCTCTAATTTTCCTATTCAATAGAAAATATTTAACTAAACATTATAACTTAACTACTTCCACTTGAATATTTCATACATTTTCTTAAAAATAATAATTATTCTATCTAAACATATACCTAGATGCATGAACCTTATGAAGTCTTATAAATAAATCCTTATGGACTTAAATATTAGAATATCTAAATTTCCGTGACACATAATTAAGTTCTTTCCAGATCAATTAGTTTCTTTTCATACAATTAGTTTTAAATATTTAGAATAATTATACAAAAGATACCGAAGTAGTTTCACTTCCTAGTGACCGTTAGCTTTGTTCACCGTTTCTCTTGGCGCAAAATCAGAGACGAGCACTTTTCGCGTCCATTTCAGCTTTTTTAAACCACAAAATGCGAGTTGAGGTGGTTTACATTGTTTACAGTTACTTTACTAGTTAGTTAGCGTAGTTGTACCTAGTTATTCCCTAACTCTTCTACCCTGATTCCTTTGCAGTAGCCTCCCTGCCTCAAAATCAAAGAGACGCCATCAATGCCGGGTTCAACAACGCAGGTAAGCTAATCTTCAAAACCTAGAAAAGTGATAACTTTCTACCTAAAAACTCATTCGTTTATGTTTTTCAACGAAATACAATATTAAATTACCGTTAAAATTATATGTTTTGTTATTGACCTGGAGATGTAAATTATAAAAGAGGGAATTTTAGAATGCATCTAAGGTAAGTTCTTCTTGAAACATTTCCTATCCTTGTAATTTAGTATATGCTGATAACTAGTAGATTCGATACAGTTAATAGTTCTATAGTACCTAGTTCACACTACTAGTCTTACCATTAAATAGCCCAATTCTTTCCAACCATATTAGGTTTTTGAAACCTAAGATTCCTTTAGATTGTAGTCTACATTTCCATTTTTCTTTTCTTAGATAAAATAGATTAAGCATGTCCAGTGACCAGCACTGTCTCATTGACCATGTTCAATTTAAAATTATAAATAAATTTAATGCACATATCGGTAGGCATATAGGAAAAATTTATAATGTAGCTAATGACTATAATTTATCTGGTATTTTATATTTAATTATTTAAATTTAGAATTTTTGACCAGAACTACTTCAATTAGGTACACATAAATTTATAACTATTTGATAAACCATGTTTACATTGAATTTACAGATATACATTTAGCCTATTCCAAATCTTAGAAAGTAAGTGTTATTAACTTTTACATGGCGGATAAGTGATCGTACTAGAGTATTTGACAATAGGTGAATAGAGGTGGCGAGCGACTGATCCAATCCGAATGTTTCGTTGCAGCTGTCGCTCTAAGGGTCAGTTGCCAACTAGTCTATTTTATTCACATTTAATTCTCCCTACCACCGCACTTGGAATAAATTATAATATGCCGAAAAGAAATAAGTACCTATGTGATTGTGAAAAATATATAGTAGTTATGATATAATGCAATATTTCTTTTTAAATGCAGAATATTACATTTCCACTTACCTAGGTTAGGTATAAATTATTTTAAAATGAAAGAAAAAAATATTTAGTTATTCTCAAATTCTTCATATGGTGCAATTAATAATTACTAGAGAGCGCCAATAGAATTAATTCTATCCACTATCTTTGCAAGAAAATAATTACCCTCAACTTCACGTACTTTTTTCAGTTCTATATGTACATATGTGCCTAGGTACATGGCGCCTTATAACTCCAGGTGGTGTTGTTAAGGGTTGATGTCCCGTGCAATTGTCACGGGCACCAGTACCACCCGGTAAACAAGTACTGTACATGCGGACATACCATTACTATAGGCACGCGTCTCGCAATTATTTATGAACCGATAGTACTCACTGGAACGACTTAGCGTTCACGTGAACTAAAATAAACTTTGTTTCAATCAAAATTAAAAATATTTTATTTAAATTATATTTATATCGAATGCTATTGAAGTAATAAATTTCAATTAAAAGTTATATTTGAACATTAAGTTATTCAATTTACGTCCAGGATAGTGTTTGATTAAATTGTAACGTGAACGCTTTAAGTATTTGGGTGGATGGGGGTGGGGGGGCAGGCAACACGTGCTGTTCACCCCCACTCTCTCTAGAGCGAGGGGGAGGGGGGGGGGGGGAGTGTGGGTTAAAATTCTGGAGTGGACGTAGCTCACGAAATTGAATGTTAAAATATTATTATTAAAATGCACAAATGTTTATTTTATGAGACAACATTAAGCCTACACTGCCTAACATGTTCCCTATATTTTAATATACGATTTAACTAGTTGAATGTGTGTATATGTGTATGTATTTTATACGTAGATAAATGAACATAAATATATAAACTATAACGATGAAATTAATATTTAAATTAAATAACTCAATTTTATCTAATTTTAGTATAGGGATACTCTCTGGATACCCTTACCTCTGGATACCATTACCTCTGGATACCATTACCTCTGGATACCATTACCTCTGGATACCATTACCTCTGGATACCATTACCTCTGGATACCATTACCTCTGGATACCATTATCTCTGGATACCATTATCTCTGGATACCATTATCTCTGGATACCATTATCTCTGGATACCATTATCTCTGGATACCATTATCTCGGGATACCATTATCTCGGGATACCATTACCTCGGGATACCATTACCTCGGGATACCATTACCTCGGGATACCATTACCTCGGGATACCATTACCTCGGGATACCATTACCTCGGGATACCATTACCTATGGATACCATTACCTCTGGATACCATTATTTTCTTTCTTCCATACAATTTCTTCCAGTTTTTCCCCGTTAGTGTATCCATGTGTACCCATGCACGCACACATGGATGCACGCACACAGCACACAGGATGCATCTACTCATCCCCTCCTGTTATCTGTGTACTGTGTAGTCACTCTTCCCTGTGTAAATACTGTGTATATTTCCTTATACATGTGTAGTATACACTATACATGATACACGTATGTTTCCATACACATGTGTAGCGTGTATTACACAGTGTATAGTCTATATTCTATAACATCACATGTGTGTATTACACATGTGTAGTACACAGTGTATAGTCTATATTCTATAACATCATATGTGTGTATTACACATGTATAGTACACAGTGTATAGTCTATATTCTATAACATCACATGTGTGTATTACACATGTATAGTACACAGTGTATAGTCTATATTCTATAACATCACATGTGTGTATTACACATGTATAGTACACAGTGTATAGTCTATATTCTATAACATCACATGTGTGTATTACACATGTATAGTACACAGTGTATAGTCTATATTCTATAACATCACATGTGTGTATTACACATGTATAGTACACAGTGTATAGTCTATATTCTATAACATCACATGTGTGTATTACACATGTATAGTACACAGTGTATAGTCTATATTCTATAACATCACATGTGTGTATTACACATGTATAGTACACAGTGTATAGTCTATATTCTATAACATCACATGTGTGTATTACACATGTATAGTACACAGAGTATAGTCTATATTCTATAACATCACATGTGTGTATTACACATGTATAGTACACAGAGTATAGTCTATATTCTATAACATCACATGTGTGTATTACACATGTATAGTACACAGTGTATAGTCTATATTCTATAACATCACATGTGTGTATTACACATGTATAGTACACAGAGTATAGTCTATATTCTATAACATCACATGTGTGTATTACACATGTATAGTACACAGTGTATAGTCTATATTCTATAACATCACATGTGTGTATTACACATGTATAGTACACAGTGTATAGTCTATATTCTATAACATCACATGTGTGTATTACACATGTATAGTACACAGTGTATAGTCTATATTCTATAACATCACATGTGTGTATTACACATGTATAGTACACAGTGTATAGTCTATATTCTATAACATCACATGTGTGTATTACACATGTATAGTACACAGAGTATAGTCTATATTCTATAACATCACATGTGTGTATTACACATGTATAGTACACAGTGTATAGTCTATATTCTATAACATCACATGTGTGTATTACACATGTATAGTACACAGAGTATAGTCTATATTCTATAACATCACATGTGTGTATTACACATGTATAGTACACAGTGTATAGTCTATATTCTATAACATCACATGTGTGTATTACACATGTATAGTACACAGAGTATAGTCTATATTCTATAACATCACATGTGTGTATTACACATGTATAGTACACAGTGTATAGTCTATATTCTATAACATCACATGTGTGTATTACACATGTATAGTACACAGAGTATAGTCTATATTCTATAACATCACATGTGTGTATTACACATGTATAGTACACAGTGTATAGTCTATATTCTATAACATCACATGTGTGTATTACACATGTATAGTACACAGAGTATAGTCTATATTCTATAACTTCACATGTGTGTATTACACATGTATAGTACACAGTGTATAGTCTATAACATCATATGTATGTATAGTACACAGTGTATAGTCTATAACATCATATGTATGTATAGTACACAGTGTATAGTCTATAACATCATATGTATGTATAGTACACAGTGTATAGTCTATAACATCATATGTATGTATAGTACACAGAGTATAGTCTATATTCTATAACATCACATGTGTGTATTACACATGTATAGTACACAGTGTATAGTCTATACTCTATACCATCACGTTTTGTTCTATAGTTTAACTCAGTGTTTCTTTAACTGTGGGTTAATTACCCTAAGTAGGGTAATTTAAATTTACCAAAGCTTGAGTCTAGACCATATTTGTGCAATTGTGGATGTATTTTCCAATCACTCCAATAAATGACACATTGGTGGTTAATTCAGAAGATAATGACACAATAATGTCATCAAAATGACCTAATTCTGACGTACACAATAGCCACTATTTCACTGGGAGGCAATTTCTAATGAGTTGCAAAGTATCTTTGGAGTCAATCTTAAGGAGAATGGGGCCTATTAGGGGGTTTTCTTACAGGTGATAGGTAGTTGCTTTTCTCTAAAAGTTAGTACCAACTGTTATTTCTTCTGATAAATTCTGAAGTCATTTGAAATCTGATATTTTTTTGGTTATGAAGAATTATATAAAAAAATATTTCCTGTCTTTTTTATGTTTACGGAATTTTTCTCATTATATTTAAAATTTATAACATATGTTTATTTCTCTAAGTATAGAAATATGTTAAATTAAATACATAATTGCATATAGAAATATGTTAATTTTGAAATTTGTGAATTGGATTTTGAATCGCTATTTGTTTTACAATTTATTTTTTACTTCTTCAATAACATTCAAATTCTAATTAATCTAAATTCTTGTCGGTACATTATGGAGTAGTATTTCACATAGCTGGTATTCGTACGCCTGGTTTATTTCTAATTAAGTTTCGGATCGAATTTTCTCCACAGAAAACTCCCGTATCGATTTTTAGAGGGGGTACCACAATATTTATATTGATCTGCTAAAAATACTGTTATTCTTGAAACTGACGTTATTCTACCTTCTATATACATTTTTTAGAATATCAATTGGATTTAGTAACATATTAATTAATTATTCTATTATCTTTTGCTGGGTTGAAAAATCAATGTGTCGCTGTAAAATGTAAAAATGTAAAATTGGTTTTTAAATCCCTAGACTTTTTCTATATTATTTGCATAAATAGGCACTTTCAAAAGATGAGGTCCCAAAAGAAGCCTCAATTAACGGGTGTCCCAGAATACGGACGCCCCAGTTCAATTAACGGACGCCCCAAATTTTGGAGGTGCCCTGACACCAAAGAAATGGCCTTCAATTTGTCCATGTCTTCTCACGCTGTGATCGGGGGTTAGAGGGGGGCTATTGGGGGAAGTAAATTGTGTGTCAGGTTTATATATTGCTTAGTGAATTAGAGAAAAAATGGAGGAGAGAAGTATGAATATATTATCAGTCTATTCAAACCAAATGGGGTACCTCTGTGTTTGTTTCTAAATTAGCTTTGTTAACTATACCTACTGAGTATAGTGATGTGAATATTTATATTAAAGAAGATTTATTGCTTAAGATTTACATGTAGGGTAAGTTACGAATTATCGATCAGTTTCACATCTTCAGACATATAAGAAAAAGCGATATAATTATCATTAAATTTTAAATAGTATCCATGATACTTTTAGGTATCATGGATACCAATTAAAGTTAATATTAAATAATTAATATTATATCGTTTTTCTTATATGATCGAAGATGTGGAATTGATCGATAATTCGTAACTTTCCATATATCTTATTCTAATATTCCTTCTTTGTTTATTTGTTTAAATTATAATATAGTACTTGAATAAATATTAGTAGTTGTCCATTACTTTTTAGTACAATTTTATATACAAAATTTATTGACATAATATAATAATAACTCACATTCATTACCGGTACATAATTTAGAGAGTATCCATTTGTATCTATGATACAACACCTATCTGTATCTATGATATAATATCCACTTGTATCTATGATCCATTTGTATCACTGATACAAAATCCTCTTTATTACCGATACACCACCTACTTGTATCATTGATACGCTCGTACCACTATAATCCACACACTTGTACCACACTGATTCATACAGTTGTTCAAAGGTAATCCACACTGATGCTCCACACTGAACCACACAGTTCCACAATAACCACACAATTCCACAGTAACCACACAATTGCTCCACACTAATCCATACCATTGTTCCACACTATTCCACACTAATCCACACAGTTCCACACTAATCCACACAGTTCCACACTAATCCACACAGTTCCACACTAATCCACACCACAGTTCCACACCACAGTTCCACACTAATCCACACCACAGTTCCACACTAATCCACACCACAGTTCCACACTAATCCACACCACAGTTCCACACTAATCCACACAGTTCCACACTAATCCACACAGTTCCACACACTCCACTTGTTGCCCACATTTCAAGTAAGTAATTCCAGTCATTACCACAATGAGGTACAGAGTAACTGCAGTTCTAATGATGTATAATAAATGTAATTAGCTTTCCATTATTAAAGAACACCTAAAATGACTCTTGGTATGTTCAGAAATGTTACCTTAAATATTTAATGTGCTCTGCTTTACACTAACTTTGTATGCATTATATAGTATGTTGATTTTTTAAATATGTTATAATAATAAAGTTATTTTCTTATTTAATGAATATTTAAAATATAGCGTGTTTAAATTAGACTATTTTCTCTTGCTTACCACTTTAATAACTTTAAGCAATGGCGTCATTTAGCAGTAACGTTTTTTTCTTTTCTTTTTGTGGTGGCGGGTGTAAAAGTTGCGCTTTGAGGGTTTGTTTATGCTGTTACCATAGCAACCAGATGGCCCTTTATTTGAAACACCATTAGTCACTGTCCACTATAGCTATAGCCATACTCTGCACTATAGCTATAGCCATACTCTGCACTATAGCTATAGCCATACTCTGCACTATAGCTATAGCCATACTCTGCACTATAGCTATAGCCATACTCTGCACTATAGCTATAGCCATACTCTGCACTATAGCTATAGCCATACTCTGCACTATAGCTATAGCCATACTCTGCACTATAGCTATAGCCATACTCTGCACTATAGCCATAGCCATACTCTGCACTATAGCTATAGCCATACTCTGCACTATAGCTATAGCCATACTCTGCACTATAGCTATAGCCATACTCTGCACTATAGCCATAGCCATACTCTGCACTATAGCTATAGCCATACTCTGCACTATAGCTATAGCCATACTCTGCACTATAGCTATAGCCATACTCTGCACTATAGCCATAGCCATACTCTGCACTATAGCTATAGCCATACTCTGCACTATAGCTATAGCCATACTCTGCACTATAGCTATAGCCATACTCTGCACTATAGCTATAGCCATACTCTGCACTATAGCTATAGCCATACTCTGCACTATAGCCATAGCCATACTCTGCACTATAGCTATAGCCATACTCTGCACTATAGCTATAGCCATACTCTGCACTATAGCTATAGCCAAACTCTGCACTATAGCCATAGCCATACTCTGCACTATAGCTATAGCCATACTCTGCACTATAGCCATAGCCATACTCTGCACTATAGCTATAGCCATACTCTGCACTATAGCTATAGCCATACTCTGCACTATAGCTATAGCCATACTCTGCACTATAGCTATAGCCATACTCTGCACTATAGCTATAGCCATACTCTGCACTATAGCTATAGCCATACTCTGCACTATAGCTATAGCCATACTCTGCACTATAG
Source organism: Caprella mutica (assembly GCA_947561585.1). Lineage (NCBI taxonomy): Eukaryota > Metazoa > Arthropoda > Malacostraca > Amphipoda > Caprellidae > Caprella > Caprella mutica. The sequence continues at coordinate 62,577 of CANNZV010002602.1, read as the reverse complement.
CTATAGCCATACTCTGCACTATAGCTATAGCCATACTCTGCACTATAGCTATAGCCATACTCTGCACTATAGCTATAGCCATACTCTGCACTATAGCTATAGCCATACTCTGCACTATAGCTATAGCCATACTCTGCACTATAGCTATAGCCATACTCTGCACTATAGCTATAGCCATACTCTGCACTATAGCTATAGCCATACTCTGCACTATAGCTATAGCCATACTCTGCACTATACGTAGCTATAGCCATACTCTGCCCTATAGCTATAGACTATTCTCAATTTCTTGATTTAAAAACAAAAATCATAAAAGTGGTCAATGTAAAAACTTCTTTCTAGTCAAAATATGAGTCAATTTTAATGATTCGTGAGCATTAGTCTTAGTGTATGTATCAAAGAGATTTATAGTAAGACATTTCCTTTGATTTTCAAAATACTTTTTTACTTGTTCTTAATAGGCTGTATTTCTCCTTGAAACTATAACAATATTTTTGGTCTTTTTCCCTTTAATATGAATATAAATTAATGTAGTTTATACACTTTTTTTATAGTTATATACATTGTTTAGTAACATTGATAAGCAATTGTTTTAATGAAACTTTGAATATTTTTCTTATTTTACTCACCATAAAAAATTTAAAGTAACTTTGTATATTTTAAGAAAAAGTTTCAAGTAACTTTGTGTTCTTTATACCAAGTCAAACTGTTGAAACTTCTTACTTTGTAGCGGAAATTAGGTTTCAGAGCACATTGTAAATATTTCAAACTAGGTACATCTTCTTTTCGGATCGAATGAAAGGAATATTTATTAAAAAAACATTATTAAAACGGAAGATGAAAAATTCTAAAATTGTTATAAAATATTATTTAAAATTATTTTTTATTATATCAATATTAAGAAATCTTTATTTTATATTTTAAATATATTTGAATTTTATCTGAATATAATAAATATATCTTAATTTTACATTTTTCTTAAATATATCTTATATAACAATCTAAATTATCTACTCTAAAATTTATTTTTAATTATATAAAAAATCTAAAATATACTTTATAAAATTAAATGTAGTTATATCTAAATAAGAAAATATAAATTATATATTTTTCAAATAATTTCTATTATATCAAATCTAAATTCTCACAATTATCACTATTTAGTAAAACATACTATCATTTCTTTTTTCACCGATAGTACTTCTCCCCTCCTTACCTTTGAGTGCGATGGTACCGTCCCCCCTCCTTCCCTCCACCCCTCCCCCCTTTGAGGGTAACTGACGCGTTGAGCTCACCTGCGCTCACCTGCTCTCGCTCAGTTGTTACGCTCATTAGGTCTCAATTGAGCTATTTACATTATGTATGCACCGTAAATATATATTTTTGAATGTATGTATTGGGTAAGTTACGAATTATCGGTCAGTACTACATCTTCGGACATATAGAAACAACTATAAAATAATAAAAATAACAATTGAATAATTATTATATAGTTTTTTTAAACTGACCGACAATTCGTAACTCACCCTATATTTAATTTTAATGTAGATATCATTTTTCATTACCTCTTCTTTTTATTTTCTTTGTATTTTGCCATTTACCTGAGTGTCTTCCCCCCTGAAGTCCCTTTACCCGTCACGTGACAAACAAACCCCATTGTCCAACCCTCTCAGCGTGACTTGCACTTTCTTTGTCGTGACCGCGGCGTGAAGAGTCGCTAAAATGCGAGGGTAAATTAGCGATAGAAATTGAGGTGCGAAACTGATCGAAATAACGACTAGAAAATGTACAGTGAGGTAGAGATGGTGATGTGATGGGGAAAATGTTGAAACTGCATTGGGAAAATGTTGATATTGCATTGGGAAAATGTTGATATTGCATTGGGAAAATGTTGAAATTGCATTGGGAAAATGTTGAAATTGCATTGGGAAAATGTTGAAACTGCATTAGGAAAATGTTAAAACTGCATTGGGAAAATGTCGAAACTGCATTGGAAAAATGGTGAAATTGCATTGGGAAAATGTTGAAATTGCATTGGAAAAATGGTGAAATTGCATTGGGAAAATGTTGAAATTGCATTGGGAAAATGTTGAAATTGCATTGGGAAAATGGTGATATTGCATTGGGAAAATGTTGATATTGCATTGGGAAAATGTTGAAATTGCATTGGAAAAATGGTGAAATTGCATTGGGAAAATGTTGAAATTGCATTGGGAAAATGTTGAAATTGCATTGGGAAAATGGTGATATTGCATTGGGAAAATGTTGATATTGCATTGGGAAAATGGTGATATTGCATTGGGAAAATGGTGATATTGCATTGGGAAAATGGTGATATTGCATTGGGAAAATGGTGATATTGCATTGGGAAAATGTTGATATTGCATTGGGAAAATGTTGAAACTGCCTTGGGGAAAATGTTGAAATTGCATTGGAAAATATTACGGAATGTTGGAAATACATATTCATTGAGTTTGTAAAATGTGTCTGGAAAATTTCAGGAGAATATCGGAAAATGTTGGGAGAATGTTGTAAGAATTTCATGTTGTAAGAATGTTTTATTTCTATCATTTGTTTGATAGAGTGTTATGTTTCTTGCACTAATGGTATAATTATTGCTAAGGTACTTGCCTCATAGCGCCACTAACTATTAGCAACTCACCCTATACTGTAAGGTACTCACCCTATACTATAAGGTACTCGCCCTATACTATAAGGTACTCACCCTATACTATAAGGTACTCACCCTATACTATAAGGTACTCACCCTATACTGTAAGGTACTCACCCGATACTATAAGGTACTCACCCGATACTATAAGGTAGTCACCCTATACTACAAGGTAGTCACCCTATACTACAAGGTAGTCACCCTATACTACAAGGTAGTCACCCTATACTACAAGGTAGTCACCCTATACTACAAGGTAGTCACCCTATACTACAAGGTAGTCACCCTATACTACAAGGTAGTCACCCTATACTACAAGGTAGTCACCCTATACTATAAGGTACTCACCCTATACTATAAGGTACTCACCCTATACTATAAGGTACTCACCCTATAGTGTCACATTGAGTGTGACTGTGTAGTGTAATTAGTGGTACGGTGTGAAACGAACCGTGACAAATAGCGTGAGTACCAGTAATGCTACCACTACTGTGAAAACCAGTAACTTGTACTAGTAACGTGTATCAGTAACTTGTACTAGTAACGTGTACCTGTATCGTGTACCTGTATCGTGTATCAGTAACGTGTACCTGTAACGTGTAGCTACCAATAACGTGTACCAGTAACGTGTACCAGTAACGTGTACCAGTATCGTGACCGTACTTTTACTTACCATCTAATTAGTACCTGAACCTACGAAATACTGCGGTGTTTATCATTTAAAACTGTCATGTTCTTTTGTCTAATAGGTAATTCATTCAGTCTATAGTTATTTGTGGTATTAATCTTTGCTCATATCTCTAGCAATATAGTTACAATTATTAATTTGACTTTATTGAAACATTTCACATTACCAATATAACTACATTTCCTTGTTATTTCAATAAATTAATTAATAACAACCATCATAAATATTCACGATAAAAAGGTTGATATATAATTATTATAATGGTTCATTTATATAGTGTACAAACTATGTTATTCCATGCACTGTGAAATTAATAACATTTTCTTGTGCATGTACTCACTATTTAGTGAACTATTTAGTGAGCATGTCGTGCTCACTGATTAGTGAGTACATTAGAGAGGAAATTGGAGACTGATTGAGACAGGAAATTAATAAGGAGATGTTGTATGAGAGAAGGTGAGTGCCAACCTCTAGCACAGAGATGATAAACTTATGAAAGTTATTTATCTCTATTGTGGAGGTAACTTTCTACTTTTTGAACTAGTCGGTTTCATTGTATTTTTTCGACAAGCCGTTAGTTTTCCGGGCTAGTGCCTGTCAACCAATACTCCGGTCTCAATACAGCCCATTCAACGGACCTATTCTAATTCTTAGCTTTAACGGGCCTATCCCAATACTTACCTTTACCGGGCCTATCCCAAAACTTTCTACTGGGCCTATCCCAATACTTTTTACTGGGCCTATCCCAATACTTTTTACCGGGCCTATCCCGATACTTTTCACCGGGCCTATCCCAACACTTTTTACCGGGCCTATCCCAATACTTTTTACAGGGCCTAGCCCAATACTTTTTACCGGGCCTATCCCAATACTTTTTACCGGGCCTATCCCAATACTTTTTACCGGGCCTATCCCAATCCACCCTAACGGGCTGGTCCCATTGTTCGTTACCGAGTACCCTCCAGTACTCCAGTACGTGTTGCCTCTATACCTCTGCCTAGTGACACGATTTGCATTTGAGCTTTGAGGGGTTGAAAATACTTAGTCAGCACTTTCTCCTACCAATAAAAGACAGTCTGTGATGTCATGGCAATTCAACAGATCTATTGTCCTGCTTCGTAGATAACTTCTTTGGGGAATAAAGAAATCGATTGGAGTTTTAAAAGAAAGATATTATGAATTCTCAAAATAGTCTTAAACTTTCTTTTCAATGTCATATGGCTATCAAATTTCCTCATTTAAATAAGTTTTCTTATCGTCCATTCTCTGTATCAAATATCAAACCTACCCTAAATATAAGTAGGTTGTACAACCTACCAAAAACCACGTCAATACTGTCAATAACTCACTGATGGTACTTTCTTCAGTGCTATTCCTATACGCCAGGTCACTACTCATTTGTGACTGGTGGTACGCTACCATTTGTGATTGACGGGTGTATTGAAGTTGTGAATTTCGAATCGGAACTGATAGAATCCGACAGGAAGTTTGTTTCTGTCAGATGTTCGTATACCGTGTATGTTCGTATATCATGTATGTTCGTATATCATGTATGTTCGTATACCGTGTATGTTCGTATATCGTGTATGTTCGTATACCGTGTATGTTCGTATATCATGTATGTTTGTATATCATGTATGTTCGTATATCATGTATGTTCGTATATCGTGTATGTTCGTATATCGTGTATGTTCGTATATCGTGTATGTTCGTATATCATGTATGTTCGTATATCATGTATGTTCGTATATCATGTATGTTCGTATGTTCGTATGTCATGTATGTTCGTATGTCATGTATGTTCGTATGTCATGTATGTTCGTATGTCATGTATGTTCGTATGTCATGTATGTTCGTATGTCATGTATGTTCGTATGTCATGTATGTTCGTATGTCATGTATGTTCGTATGTCATGTATGTTCGTATATTGTGTGTGTTCGTATATTGTGTGTGTTCGTATATCGTGAGTGTTCGTATATCGTAAGAGTTCGTATATCGTGAGTGTTCGTATATCGTGAGTGTTCGTATATCGTGTGTGTTCGTATATCGTGTGTGTTCGTATATCGTGTGTGTTCGTATATCGTGTGTGTTCGTATATCGTTAGTGTTCGTATATCGTTAGTGTTCGTATATCGTTAGTGTTCGTATATCGTATCTGTTCGTATATCGTATGTGTTCGTATATCGTATGTGTTCGTATATCGTTAGTGTTCGTATATCGTTAGTGTTCGTATATCGTTAGTGTTCGTATATCGTTAGTGTTCGTATATCGTTAGTGTTCGTATATCGTATCTGTTCGTATATCGTATGTGTTCGTATATCGTATGTGTTCGTATATCGTATGTGTTCGTATATCGTGAGTGTTAGTATATCGTATCTGTTCGTAGACCGTGAGTGTTCGTATATCGTATCTGTTTGTATATCGTGTATACTCGTATATCGTATATACTCGTCCATGATAAATGTATTATGCAATAACTATTTCTCAAAAAAATAATCATTATATCTTTGTTTCATTTTTATTTTTAAATCCATTCTCCTATGTTATAAAGTCATACTCTAATAAAATTATCTTAATATATTGAATTTCCAATCCCTCCTCAATTTGACACCGTATTCATGCCTCTTATTTACCTTCTTTCTTCCCAGTAAATATTTCACTCCCCTCACCCACATATATATATCTTCATCTGCTTTCCTCTCAACTACAAGAAACGTCGATTGTCTCAGACCCGATTTAACTGCCTTTCAAAAATAAATGAAAATATCGCCTACAGAAATGTGCCATTTGCTCCCTAAAACCTACCCGCCAATATAAATCCCAACTAGCGATTTAAACCGCACGGATAATATATATACTATTATTTATTAGCAATGAATAAACATTGGCTTGATATATAGGGAATATGAATTCTATTTGGCTTCTTGGATTTTCATTTGGTAGGAGCATTTTCTACGTGTGAACTTTAGCACCTGGTCGCGAAGTCTATCACTCCGATACTTTCTCCGCGGCTCCCGGAAAATTCTAAATACAAATAAAAACACGAACTACTTGACGCGGCGAAATTTTGACTTATAAGTACAGTCAAAGAAAAGCCTATCTGTGATGATTTTCACAGTTCACTTATTTACCGAAAGTTGTTTTAGTAATTGTAATGCTTGTAGATATTTTAAAATTGGTCTGGATACACGGAGACAAATTTTTTAAGGTTTGAAAATAATAGAAAATTAGAAAACTGTGATTTGTGAAATTAGTATCATGACAGTGACTCTTTTCTCTGATAGTACATCATCACAGTGACTCTTTTCTCTGATAGTACATCATCACAGTGACTCTTTTCTCTGATAGTACATCATCACAGTGACTCTTTTCTCTGATAGTACATCATCACAGTGACTCTTTTCTCTGATAGTACATCATCACAGTGACTCTTTTCTCTGATAGTACATCATCACAGTGACTCTTTTCTCTGATAGTACATCATCACAGTGACTCTTTTCTCAGATAGTACATCATCACAGTCTTTTCCATGGTAGTACATAGTTCGAAAGGGTTTAACAGAATTTCAATCACAGTTTTGGTGAGTTACAGACAGGCCAAATGAGTTTGCCGCAGTAGGTACCTAAGATGTCCTTCTGCGAATGTTACATCACAATTTATAGCCATTGCAAGTTACTGTGTGAAGGAACAGATCCTTGATTTGCATAAGAAGTGGTCCCTTGGACCTTTGGAAGAGGCCTTCAAGATCCGAAGACCCATGTCGAATCCTGTAAACTGAAATTATTAGGGGGAGTCACAGTTGCGAACTGAAATTTACCTAAATTTCCTCTTACTTGAGTGCCATACATTTAACCATTCTATAAATCTATCTACTTGTGATACATAGCTTGAAATTTAAAAATCTAGTTTTATCTTTCACCGTAGACATTTTTTCTTTCCTTTAAAAGTTATTTCCTACAAATTTTAGTTAACAATTTATCTATAGTGAATGGAGAGTCCCGAGTAAAAGAACTACCGCGTATATTGAACAAATTTTCTTTAGTCTTCCATGAGTAACATCAGTTTTAGAGAACTAATTGTCCTAAAGGAAATTAGCTCATTATACTGGGTAATTCTCTTACTCAGGACACTACATTCACTATAGATGAGTTCTACTATTTCTCACATTTTGGTTGCTGTAGGTGCAGGTCTTGATAAGATGCATCTTACTCATAAGACGTGTATCTTCTCTCAAGTATCGGTCTGTATCTAATGCCATAGAGTGATACACTGGAATTACATTTGAGACTACATGGTAATAGATTCAGCCTGTAATTGGGAACATTAATTACAATTAATTTCGGTTGTTCACAATGGTGAAAATATATTCGCCTATACTATATTATTGTATAAAAACTTTAATTTTGAGTATGTTATATATCTGAATTTTTTAAGATCCCAATTAAATTTTCAAAAGTTTGCATCTTATCTTTTCTGAATTTAATAGAAAAATGAAAATAAAGATGGTTACATAATATCCTAATTTGTTTAACGTCTTACATTATTTCAGTTCTACGCATCCAAGTATAGGGTACGTTATAAATTATCGGTCAGTACTACATCTTCGGTCATATGAGAAAAAAAAAACAATATAAAAATAATTATTACACAGAGCTATCCACAATAATTTTTTATATTTTTTTTTTTTATATGACCGAAGATGTAGTACTGACCGATTATTCGTAATTTACCCTAGTTGGTTCTTTCCGAAATCATTTGAACGAACAAGTCACTCTGTTTTCGAAGACATGAGGTAATAGACCAGAAATTTTGGCTTCGGACGTGAATTTATTGATTCGTCGATAGTTTTGTTGACGACTTCGATTTCGAGGAAATTTTGGTACTGAACATTTACTGTTTGGTGTACCTGAAATGATACCGGATTTTTTTTATATATCTTAATTTTTTTAATTAGGAAATTCGTTTAAATATATAATACGAATAATTTATGTATAAGAAAATCTGAATACTTTCGTAAAATTAAATCGATTCAAGAATCAAATTAATTGAAGATAAATGTAATTGGTTTAAATTAATCCCTATAGTGCAATAAAAAAGGTCTCCTAAGGAATAAAACAGATGAACTGTGGATGCTTAATGGTCTTTAACCCTTTTAATTAAAGATAGTATATAAATTTCTATTAGATTTTCTATAGCCAATCATAGATAAATTTCATCAACTGCAATTATTTAATGAAATAAAGTGTTTTTTAATTCTTCATTATGGAGAAAAGGAGCGAAAATTCACAACATTCATGATGAATTAATCTCTACTTGTGGCAAGTAATTTACACTAATAGTTTTCTAACTACTCTGACTAAACCGTAAATCGTTACCTAATTAGTCTTAAGACGAAAAAGCCGTCTGAAATCCAGACGAAAGGGGAATCAAAGAAGTTCGAAACTCGGTTACGGATGGTTGGCTTTCGGACTAGCTACCTACCCATTCGAAGTTATTAACTCAATCGACTGGTTCTCGCATATGAAGTTAAGCTTTTCAGGCTCCTGTGGTCTAACTTTGGGCCTAAAATCGCGCATATTTTTTAAAATAGAGAATACGTTGTTATTTAATGATACAAAATTTTTTACATTATTTTTGTTTCAAAGTCATTTTTTTTTCCAAAGAAAAATAATTGTTCAATTTTTGATCGAATAATTTTTTAAATTATATTAAAAAAAATCTTTAGATGAATTAAACAGGAAGATAAAAGGTATTTTATAATCAAATCTAATTTTAAATATTTCTATCAGTATTTTCATGCTATAAAGAATATTATTCTCAATAATATTTTTTAAAGTCATGATAAATGAAATAACAATGTTTGTTTGTGCTTAACTCTACAGTGATTATCATTCCATAGAAGATAAACTTATCACGAGATGTTCTCCAGAGTAAATCATGTTCATTAACCATAACATTATATTGTGAATATCTTGTAATTATGTACTGAATTTCAGTATAGTCATCTAACCACATCTTAACGATAATGTAACACGCATACGTTATTATTTAAATTATCAAATTCGTACTGTTTTCATATGGAAAATATCTATAACAATACTTAATTAATTTTTTGCTGGCTATTAGAAAAATATGTTATCATATGAAATTTTTCATATTAATAAACCAAATATTCTTATCAACATTCTTTAAGCATTCCAAACCTATTTCAAACATTAAATAAATTATTTTATTTTCGCTGTAAATCTCAAAGTGATTCTCAATATGACTCATAAAATGATTCTAGTTTTGAATCTCAAAATGATTCTCATTATTCATCGTAAATGATTCTAGTAGTGAATCTCAAAATGATTCTCGTTGTGTGAATCGAAACATCCTGTTCTTATAACCTATGAAAAAATTACCTTAATTTCATTCCCCTCCTTCCTTTAGATTATTTTACCATACTCCTCACATTTCCTGAATGTCTCTGCGTGACAATCAGTTATTACACTTAACTCTAGCATCTTGTTGAACATCTTATGTTGGCTTTACTCTTACACAGCACGCGTACAGGCAACTGTACACCATTTAATTACACTTTGCATGACAACAACATACACCCATCATGTGGAAAAGACTGCCATGGAAAGGGACTTGAATAATGTTTGTTGCTACAATATTGACTCGATATTGTTAAAATATTGTTACAACTTTGCCCCAATATTGTTAAACATTGCTTCAATATTGTTACAACATTGCCCCTATATTGTTACAACATTGTCCCTATATTGTTACAACATTGCTTCAATATTGTTACAACATTGCCCCTATATTGTTACAACTTTGCCCCAATATTGTTAAACATTGCTTCAATATTGTTACAACATTGCCCCTATATTGTTACAAACATTGCCCCTATATTGTTACAAACATTGCCCCTATATTGTTACAACATTGCCCCTATATTGTTACAACATTGCCCCTATATTGTTACAACATTGCCCCTATATTGTTACAACATTGCTTCAATATTGTTAAACATTGCCCCTATATTGTTACAACATTGCCCCAATATTGTTACAAACATTGCCCCAATATTGTTACAAAATTGCCCCAATATTGTTACAACATTGCCCCAATATTGTTACAACATTGCCCCAATATTGTTACAAAATTGCCCCAATATTGTTACAACATTGCCCTAATATTGTTACAACATTACAATCTGTATAAATATTATTCAAATGTATATTTTTATTGTCTGAAAAATGAATTAAAATTGTTCATTATACAATATGTACATTATATCAATATAAATTGAAACTTCTTAAATAATTAATAAACTATCTATTGCTATTCTCTGTACATCTTACAGATTATTAACCATAAGAACCATAAATATATTCCACCATAAAAATGACTATGATAACCCCCTAAATATTTTAGGTATGCAGTTTGCACAATGAGCAAAAATGCATTCACTATTTTTGCTGTTGCTGGTATTCCATGCCTTCTAGGAATGGTTCCTATGACACTGTTCGGGAATTAAAAGATTCAATGTTTGAAGCAATTAAATCTAGCTATTATGTTGAATAAATGTCATTAAATTTGGTAAATAATTTTGTATGATATACGAATTTTACATATTTTTTGATTTAATTTAAAAAAAAAAAATTACATTTTTATTAGTTTCCATTTTTATAAGTTTTTTCATACCAATAAAAATAAGATATATTTTTTATATGATCGAAGATGTGAAATTGACCGATAATTCGTAACTTACCCACCAACATTAACTTCCTGACACTATTTGTCCATCACGATTTATTTTAACATTTTCTCCATCCAGACTTCCTTGTTATTTTACCATCTCTTCTCAATCGATATTTGATCTCATGATGTCTATATTTACATTATAATGTTATTCCGAACTTCTTGCTTTGATATTAAAATACTACTCGAAGCAGCGGCTTGAACTTCGTGCTTGGGAACTTGTGAGAAACTTTTGAATGTATCGGTGTGTATTTCTTTGAAACTTGATATTGATTTAAAATGATTAAATTTAGAATTTTTTTAAAATTATAAATTTTTTTACTATTTTTAATGGCCAATTATTTGAAAAAATATTTAAATGTGACATTTTTTTTGCATGGAAATAAAATATTCAATTTATTGATATTATATAATTTTTAATAAGATTTTATTTTATTGTTATTTAAAATAAATTCTAATAAATCAGAATTATTTATTCAATATCGACTATAAACAGCCCTAAGGTTTAATCTGCCTTGTATACAGAGCAGCAATAGAGTATTTTAGAAATTATAATACGTTATTGTACAACGAGACTCTGAAAGGATTAGTATAATACTCATTAAAATTCGAAGTTTACATAGGCCTAAATCGTATAATGAGATACAGCCGCCCTAGGCCTAATAATTTGAATTGTCAATTTATTATAGAATTGATTTATCAAAGGCAACTCTTTGATTTTTATTATCTAGAAAATACTTCAAAATAATTGAATTTATTAACCTGCTATTAACTCATTGAAATAGTTTATTAATATTTATTTTAATATTAGGTAAAAATAGTTTTTTTGTTATTAATATTTTTTATCACGCCCTACATTTATTATTATTATTAATTTCTCAAAGATAAAACGCTATGGTGGGGCCATAGAAGAATAGGTAGGGTCCCCTCTTAATCTTCTATGGCCCCACCATAACTCGCTGGATATTATATTTTTCATTTCAATTTATTTGCCGTAGGTTCAAGAAAGTACATCCATATCCGTCAAATAAAGAAAGGCATAAATTCTTTTCTGCTTTTCAGTAAAATTCTTTTTCTTTCGATTGTTATCAGCACGTGTATCGGAACAGCGGTGTTTTATTCGCTAAAACTCCGCGAAATTTGACGCTAAGTGTCAGCGGGATTTTCCTAATTAGTTATTCTAGTTATAAATTGGAGAGTGGGGCGGGGTAAGGTATGAATTACCGGTTGGTTTCACATCTTCGGTCATATAAGAAAAACAATTTAATAATAATTTATTTTTTATTTTAATTGGACTGACAGAATTGCCGCTTTAATTATAATATTAATTAATTGTTCTTTTTTTCTTTTCAGGTATGTATATGCTTCACTGTGAACCATTTTCCAGTTTCGACGTGAAAAGGGTGATGTATTTTTGATTTTAATTTGCAAACTTATAATCTACGTAGCTTTTTTGCATCCATGAGCATTGTTACCGACGGTTGTAGGTGACTTTGTTCATTCACTTTCCTTTCTGACTGCTTCTTCCAGTCCCTTGTTTTTAATTTCCTTTTTAACGTCAGCGATATGGCCTTTGGTTCCAAAACAGATGTTAAACTTCTATTAAGATTATTGCTTTACAAGTAAGATTATTTTTCACTTTTCTACTACCAATCCTTCATTCTACCCCGCAATCCCTTCATTCTACCCCGCAATCCCTTCATTCTACCCCGCAATCCCTTCATTCTACCCCGCAATCCCTTCATTCTCCGCATCCCTTCATTCTCCGCATCCTGCTCGTTGTCCCCATCCCTCTCAAGGCCCCTACAAGCACCCTCTCGTGGGCCCTTCACTCCACCATTGTTTTATGACACATAGCCTTCATGAGACTTCATCTTGCGGATCATATATCGCCTGATTAGTGCCAGAAAATATACTACATATATCAACCATATAACCTTACTTAATCTAGTAAATAGTTAATACTGTGATATTCAATGATTAGTGTGTTTTATATATTTCTATTAAATCATATTTGCTTATTACATAAATATATAAATTATATTGTATGTAGTAGTTATATGTTTTTCTATCATAATTTAATTAATCGTTTTGCTTTATCTATAATAATTCTAACATTTATCTTTTTCTATCCTGATTTCAACATGTTTTTCAACCAAAGTCTTGACATTGCTTTCCAACATAATTTCAAATCGGATTTTTTTGGTCGATAGTACTTTCCAGTCTCTTTACTTTTCCAGCGATGGTACTGACATCCTTTTGATGATTTTGATGTACCGAAGACACTTCTTCTTTTCATCAATATCATGATCAAAATATTCATCTGATGTTGTGATTATAAAACTGTACACCAAACCAGTGTAAGTTTGGCCACAATATTGCCATGTTTTGGCCTCCAACTTTTAAAAAGTTCTGTCTTGTATTTTTCATTTGAACTTTTTTTTATAAATAGTTTAGATGTTCATATTTTATCTTGGACAATATTGCTAAATTCTTTATAAATAATTTAATATTTATTAGATATTTAACCCGAATAATTTTGAAATTTGAAAGGATTTACAAAAATCAAAATATTTATTTTAAATCTATATGAAGATTTTTTGTGTTTTTCAGTTTGTGAAATAAGTAGGATATTTTGAAGGGAGGCACTCACACTAATTGTGAAGTGTTCTCTAATTAGTAGTCTTTTAATTATCTCCCTAGGATATCCTCATATCTCACTTGAAACCCTCTTCCATAAACAGAATATTTCCAATTGTCTGTCTGTCTTTGTTCTTCCGTCCGAATGCGTAGTTTGTTCGAAATTTCAGATATTGTGAATCCCATAATGGAACATTTAGCTTATTGACTCTCTTTGACTATCAAAAATTTTTAGCTGTAAATACTGAAAATTATTTAACTAAATTTTAATTTTTCAAATTTATATTTTATATCCCATCTGTCATTCCATTTGTTCTTTCTTTTCTTCGAATGGAAAGGCCTTTCATTACCATTGTCACAATGTATTATCTGCATAGCCGTTTGATCCCTGATCCTGCGTATTCTTTGTTGTTATCCTTGTTGTTGTTGTTCTTGTTTGGACTTATTATTCAAAGTTGTGTTATTGTTTTATCCCTGTGCTTTCACATCTGTGCAAGCATTAGCCTTAATTACAACATTTGTTTGATATTTAAACTACTTCCTTGATTAAAACATTGATTTGAGGTCCAATCTACCTACAGATATGATACCAATTGAAATCTATTCTAATAATTTCCCTCATGTGTTTATTTATTTATTTGTTTGGTGTCCGCTTTTACACGACGGGTATTAAACATGAAGAATGTAACTATGATACGCACGTGCATATATTGACTTGATATTTGAATTCCCATGTTTTTATTCAATTTTTTAATATTTTTTATCTGTACAATAAATTAGACTATGCAGAAAATTTAATTCTAATTGAATTCATTAAAAGTAACCTAATAGCGGGTAATAAATTGGTATTGATGATGACCCGTTTTTTTAACGGGAAAGTTAACTAGTAAAATAATAATTATTTCGTACTTTTTTCGTATGTGATCGAAGATGTGGAACTATCTGTTAATTCGTAACTTACCCCAGTAGATACATCATCCAATAATATTTAAATTTTTTAGTCACAAGGGACTTCGAAAAAGAAGATTTTGACTCTTTTTCTGGTAGAATCCTTGCTATTCAACGAAGGAGGCTATTTGTCTTTTAAATGCACTAACCTTTTGGTTTAGTATCAGCACTTACAGTAGACAAATGTCTTTCTAGATCTATTACCTTCTTGTCAATGGGCCTATAAATTGTGCTGCTTCACACTACAGGCCGATATTGGTACAGTATGTGGTGAGGGGATAGCAGTGGTGGCTATGTGAAGGGATGGGTCGAAGGGTAACGAAGATCAATGTGTGTCTTTTCTGAATACCATTGAGCAATGATTTTAAATCTGAAGATCAGTGTACAGTCGAAAGAAAGTGTATATGTGATTTTTTTTTGCAGTTTAGTAGATATTAAAAATTGGTCTGGGTGCACTACGATAAATTTGTAAGATTTGAAAATAATAGGTAATTAAAAACTGTGATTTGAGAAATTAACTTCATGCAGTACTTTAAACAATTCTTAAACTAAATTTTTACTCCAAAATTTCCCGACATTATATTTACTGTATTATTTTGAGCAACATTTAATCTTAGAATCGTTCCGTCAGATATCGACGTAATGTTCCCGTGATATCGCTAGGTGTCTTTCTTTCATCTTACAGTTCTATGTTCCCATTTTAATTTTGAAGATGGTTTTTCTTTTATATTCCGTAAGAGATGTTTACGGTTGATTCAACCACTGGCACCTTAAAAAGCTTTTAATGTTCCACACTGATTGAAAAGCTTACTTTAGTTTGTATGTAGTGGGGTAAGTTACAAGTTATCGGTCAGCTCCACCACATATTCGATCATATAAGAAAAAACTATATAATAAAATTGAATAATTATTTCTTTCTTTTGTGATCGAAGATATGGAACTGACCGATAGTTCGTAATTTTCCCTAGTTATTTTTTGTATTTTTATTAATATATATGATTGTGTTGTATTTAATATACAACACATTTAATATACATAATATAATATGTATTCAACAGAAACTAATTATTTTTGGTAATATAAAATATTGATTTATTTAAGTCATACATGAGTTAATAACAATAACCATCATGTTCCGAAATTACGAATCTATTCCAGTAAGGTTTTGCTTGCTAATTTTTTTATATCTAATTTCATTTAAACTCAATGCATTATGTTTTAATTAATTTAAACTGATGACAATAATTAAAAAAAAACGTCATGTTTCTTTCAAATTAATGAAGGAAACTTTTTTTTCGATATTTGAATTATATTTATTTATTTCAATTATGTTCATCTAGTGAAATAAATGTCAGCACTAACTTATTTTCTTGATATTATTGCGTCTTCAGTGCGTCTTTCGTAGCACGCGTACGCAGGGTCCCCTCCGTCAACCTGTCGACATTGACGGGCCTGTTCGTGACCCCAGTCCCGTCTAACTAACTAACCCGTCAACAAATAGGCCCGTCACCCCAAACTGGGTAATTGGGCAAAAATGAAACCTAATTAGATCAATTCAGTTACTCCGTCATTTTCAATGTAATACAATTTAAATTGTATTACAATATAATTGTCGGAACTATATTACAAATGAATACAGTTTGACACAAATGTTTTTATTTGTAGATCATAATTATGTAGCTATGTAGAGTATTTAACATATTACCGGTCAGTTCCACATCTTCGTTCATATAAGACAGAACGGTACAATAATAATTACTATATTTTTTCTATTGGTTGGTATCCATGATATATACAAAAGTTATAGATACAAATTAAAATTAAGTAATCATTAAATAGTTTTTTCTTATATGACCGAAGATGTGAAACTGACCGATAATTCATAACTTACCCTATAGTTATTTACCAATAATATCGTTATTTTAAATCTTAATATATACCTACATATAGTGACACTACTCCATATTATTTATCAAGTTTTCTAGGGCACAGTAACAATTACCAGATGTGAATTATATACCGAATGAAAATACATATCTATCCACAATTAATATATTTTGATGAGTTTTTTAAAATAAAAATCCATTTAAATTTATATACTCTATTTAATACTCATCCAGTAATTGATACTTTGTCTTTAAATTTAATGTTATTTAATGTGGTAATACAGGTGACGTATTTGCCTTTACCTCCACCGATTAGACTCTTTATTAATGCTTTATGGCTCATAAGAAGCATTTATGGTTTTAGTGCAAACATAAATTTCCTTAAATATGAAGATGTCAATATTTAGCTATAAACAGGGCCACTATAGCCGATGTTATAGCCTACAGGGGTGGCTATACTCTATATTTACCATCTTTGCCAATGTTACCTATCTTATAACTTCGGAATTGTGTGAGGTAAGTTTTTTTAGTTATTGTTTCAATCCACATTTCGATCACGTAAGAATAAAACTATACAATTATTAGTTACCTATTATTTTAATTGGTATCCTTGATACCTGCAGGTATCACGGATACCAATTAAAGCTAAATTAAAATAAGTATATACATTTTATGAATTAAAAAAAAGGTATCCTATTTAAAATAATTTCTAACAATTTATAACTCAATATGTTTTCAATATAAAACTAATTTCAAAGCAAAGACAAAGATGTTTAGCATATTTCACCCCTGAGGATGTTATTACACTGATCCTAGTGATGAACCCTAGTCCAGGCCTGTACGCTCTACTTCCTTTCTTACTTTATTAAAATGTCTTTGCGTAATCTTACGCTTATGCTGCGCCACCTGGGGACAACGCGGCGAGAAAAACACACGCGCTTATCTACGTGCTGGAACTTTGTGGATTCAATTCATCTGCATGTGGATTCAAAATGTGGATTTAGTGTGACCAATACGGATCAAAAATATCCAAAATGTGGATTTAAAATGCTAAATGTGGATTTAAAATGCTAAATGTGGATTTAAAATGCTAAATGTGGATTTAAAATCCAAAATGTGGATTAAGTATAGCAAAATGTGGATTTAACATATTGAAAAAATGTATTTCCGATGTGGATTTAATTTTTTTTTCAATATGTCTTGCTTTATATTTTTAGTTTACGTTTCCATTTGTTTATATATATGATTTTTTTTTATTATACTACTCTCTTGAATTATCCGATAGTTTAGAAATCTTTTGAAATAAGTGCTAGTTTGAATGCAGTACACAGCCCCCTACTGACCATCTGAACATTACTAGATATGATGATTATGGTTATAAGGGTGAAACTGCCGTGTAATGATAGAGGAAAGTAGCCTTTATGGCTCTTTGATTGGTCAGAACTATGACCAACTCTCAACTTTGGATATGTACTTTTAGTGTAATTGTTTTAGAACTTCTGTATTTTATACATTTTTTCTGGTTTGATGGTAGAAAGAAATGATGAGATTGGTATTATGTTTGGAATTGAACTTTAGAGTTAATTTTTGTTGAAGTATATTCTTTAGATTATCTCTGGTGATGTTATAGTAAATGGTTAACTATTTTCTCATTGAACGATATTGTTTTTCAAAAACAATATCGGTGCCAATAATTTAAATAATTTAATTTTTCATACAATTTCTGTAAAATTAATTTTACCAAAGCCTTTTTAAATTTATTATTTGTATGTAATATATTACAACTATAAGTTCTAGCTGTTACATTAAACATTTTGTTCAATATCACCGTAGTCTCGTCATAGATATCCTGCCTATAGTTTCCAACTAGTCTTTTTACATCAATTATCTCACTGGGAATAATAACTAAGCCAATTTGGCAGCCGTAACGAGTTCAAAAATCGGTAACAATTCACCCAAATACGGAATGCATCTCGCGTAACCTTAAACCAATCCCACCGTCTTTCGGCAACTCTTTACCTTCGCCAAGAGCAAGAGTAAGAGGTAATCAAGAGTAGTAATAAGAGCACGGGACTAATTGCAGCTCCAATGGTGAAAGGAAACACCACGAATGTTGGATGCAAATGTGGAAAAAGCAAGGCACTAATAAACTCTAGCTCGATGCAGCACTTTATTGGAAACAGATATTTTGCGGGGGGCGGGGAGGGGGTCTATCTTGGCACATTCGGAGGAGAGGGGGTAGGACTCCTTCTCTGCCTCCTACGCTGGGATTCTATGAGATTTTGAACTGACAAAAGTCACTTTTTAAACTTGATAGTAAATGGAAGGTATTTGTGGAATAGTTATTATGTTTCAAAGATGATAATGGTGAATATATACCTTTTCTAATGAAGAATTATATAATAAATAATTTTACAAATAGTGGTTCATAAAATACATTAATTTCATTTTATTTTTTTACGTTTTATGATCCAATTTTATTATTTACGTTTATTCAATTTTAAATACACATCTCAAATTGATTTCAAATTTGTTTTGTTTCCACTATATTTCTTTCATGATTTTTTTCTCCGGGCTGACAATTTTCTGAAGCTATTCCACTTTTTGCCGAAATTGCCCTCGATTTTAATTGTCCTGAAAACAGTTTAATTGCGACTTGAGATAAGTGCTTACCGTAGACTTTCGTGCTATACTAATTACCAACTCGTGACCAATATTATCGAGCGTCATTCGCTGATTGATAATGATAGTGATTTGGTACTTTTACAGAGCGGTTATAATTGCCTCGGAATAAGAATCCACAAACCGCTTCAATTGTCTTATTTAGTATTCATTGCATTAGGGAGTTAATTAATAACAACATGACTAAGATGACGGAGTGAAATGTAGAATAAAAGCTATTTTTAAAGGATTTTATTCTTTTAATGGGAAATTGTTTTTTTTCTTTTACATCAAATCATAGTAACAGTTGAATATTTTTTTCAATACAATGATCTTAAAAGATGTAGAAATAAATTCATGATAAAAACATAAATAAAAATTATTTTCTCATAAAAATATATTATCATATTGATAAATTGGTCATTTATATCAATATAATATAAATCAACCTTATATTAATACATATACGTTATTTGTATCTCTTATCAATATTTTCCTTGTGTAACAGTTTATCCCTTTCACTCTCTTTGTCCCTTCCATCTTTCTCTCTCTCCCCCTTCCATCCTTCTTACCCCTTCCAACCTTCTTACCTCTTCCATCCTTCTTACCTCTTCCATCCTTCTTACCTCTTCCATCCTTCTTACCTCTTCCATCCTTCTTACCTCTTCCATCCTTCTTACCTCTTCCATCCTTCTTACCTCTTCCATCCTTCTTACCCCTTCTATCCTTCTTACCTCTTCCATCCTTCTTACCCCTTCCATCCTTCTTACCCCTTCTATCCTTCTTACCTCTTCCATCCTTCTTACCCATTCCATCCTTCTTACCTCTTCCATCCTTCTTACCCCTTCCATCCTTCTTACCCCTTCCATCCTTCTTACCTCTTCCATTCTTCTTACCTCTTCCATCCTTCTTACCTCTTCCCTCCTTTTGATCGATTGTATAACGCTAGCTCCTAGAAGCCTTAGGCCTAAATTATAATTTGATAGACTTTATCCCTTTAAAAGACACTAAAGTCTCCAGAGTTTGATAGGGTAAGCTATTGTATCATATGGTAATTAAATATCAGATGAAAAACTCAATATGCATTAAGAAAATAATGCACCTTTTTATAAATGATAACCTATCGATATTTAATTTAGTTTCTTTCTTGTTTCATAATTCTTAAAAGTTTCTTTGAAAATTATTTTCAAATTTTTAAAGTTTGTTAAAGGTTCAATAATTTCAATTCATGTAAATTTTAAATAAAAGAATGTATTTAAAGTCATTTCACCACAGTTCAGTTTTGTTTATTTTAGTACGGAATATAATTGTCTATATTAAATTAATTGATCATTTTTAATACTAATTATTTTTATATATCAAAATATTGTGATGACTTTATTATAATCATTCTATCACAATTTATCTTTATTAAATTCATATATTCATTTACTATCAATAAGCATCTCAATTTCACTCTAAGTAACTAGATTAATATTTGTTGGTGGTAAGTTTTTCCGATAGTTCTGGTTTGCGTCACCCCGCAAAACTTAGACATTATTGCCTAGGAATATCTTAGGCAAGTATTTTTATTAGCTCTACTAGAGAAAGAAGTACCGTCACACCTAGAGATAACGGAGTGACTTTTAACGGTGACCAATGTTACCTGGGCAATATTGTTGAAATATTGACAATATTGTTACAACATTACCAATATTGTTACAACGTTACCAATGTTGTAACAATATTTTTACAATGTTACCCTGTAAATCATTGCTAACTAGGGAGTGAAGTTATTTTCATTTTGACTTATTATTGCTAGATATATTTTTAAGTAAAATTGCATATGAATTATAAGAGTGAATTTGGAGTGAAATTTCTAAAACATTTCCATTTTGTGAGAAGTCGTTTTCATATATAAATTTTTTTATGTCTTCAAATTTGTATTATCAGAAAAAATGAAATAAAAAATGAATTAAATTGCTGTATCTCGATCTATCAATAATATATAATTAAATTAATTAAAATGAATATCCCCGGCAAAAGTATTTTATTCCTGGGATATTAAGGGAATATTCCAGGAATGAATCCATATTGCCTGGGGTATTCCCCAAATTTTTAGCTAACTTAAATTTTATTTTTTTCAATTTTCATATCAATATATTCTAGACCTTACATATTTTTTACCTTAATATTTCTTTTAATAAAATTGATATCCTTTTACCACTCAGCAAATTACTTCATAAAGTTATCTAATATCTATTAAACCATTAGTATAAATCTCCCTAATAACTATCTATCTATTCCAGCGATGCAATCATCAAAATGGTGTCAAAGAATTATAAACTAGGCAATAACTATTTAACTTATTATTATGGTAATAAAATAATCAATGGGTGAAATTAACCCTAATTATGGATAGTTAACTTAAATAGTTGATTTAATATTACAGTAGTGGAATAATTTTTTAATGTCTATAGTTTTTCTATACATTTATTCTGGATTGAAGTATTTATATTTAAACATTAGATCTAGGGGTTTAGAGTTAAAATTCAGTGGTCATATGTTAACTATTATTTATTTTATTTTTTATGATTTACATCAAATTGCACTTTTGAGTTTAGAGTATGAACAAATAGATATGTTTTTATATTATAAATATTCAGTAAGACCACAGTTATATATCAATTGTTTTTTCACAATATATCATTAAAAAATTCATTAAAAATATTTCGTTATAAAAATTTTGTTCCAAATTTTTCGTTCAAAGTATTAAATTTTAGATATGTTTCGTTATAAAAATATTTTGCTTATAATATTTGTTAATAAATATTTCGTTCATAATATTTTGTTATAAATATTTCGTTCATAATATTTTGTTATAAATATTTCATTCTTTCGGAAATGTACTTAATTATTCTTTCATAATGTTTCGTTCTAAAAATTTGTTCAATTTTTTTTTAATATATCGCTTGCATGACTCCACAGTTTTTTTACCTACTATCAACACATTTGCAAATGCAATGGAGGTACCTATACCTTATTGTACAATAATATCCTTATAATTATAATGTTACATAAAATAGTGTTATATAAGGCCTATAACATTTCCGCTATACATATTGTTACGTTGCACAATAACGATAGTAACAATCATTGATGTATCGTTACATGATGTAATTCTCACCACTTTTATTGTTACTCAATAGCATAGGTCAATAATTAGCATGGTATTACCACTTTTAATATTTATATATGTTTATTATACAAGGGAGACATGGTTATATAATATCACCTTCTGTTCATCTTACATAAATCTAATTCATACAATGCAAATAATGTATGATTTTTCAAATTTCATATTAAATTGAAAGATTAATTCATATTATGTATGAATTAAGTCATCATATATTATATATATAATAATTATGAATTTTGTTATATATTTTATATGAAAGCTTTAAACCTTCCTCGTTTTTTTCTAATTCTATTATATATTTCTATGATTTTTTAAAGAATATATTTGTTCATCACAAATTTATAGTATATTGTTATAAAAATGACATGATAAACATTACTATTTATCCACTCATCTCAGTTACTCAGACTATATCACCCATGGCGCTCTACTAAAGGGGTCACCACCCCCCTCCCTGTGCCCCCTTGAAACAAAATGGAGGACGGTAGAGTATAGGCGCTACACGGCCATACAGAGAAATTCAAACTAACTTGCCTTTGCCTTATTAATATGTTCATTATAATGATTATATATCGTAAAGAGATTACATGTAATATATGGAACTAACTATACTGGTTTAATTACTAGTTTTATATCTTTAAGTATACTTAATGATATTTTTTATACCAGCTTTAGTAACTAAAAGTTTACTTTCAAATTTCTTACAATATTTTTCTTTTTTCCGGTGTTTTTAAGATACCAAACTATTTTTTTCTTTTACGATATATTCTTCTATCTAAACCTACCAGAAGAATATTGTTAAACTCATTTTTCGTTATTATGTGTATTTATATGAAATATGATGGTTACATTTTTTGGACTTTGTATTGCATGGATGTGTGATGGTTTTTGAACCCCTGACATGGAGAATTTAGTGGTGCAACCTCTCTGTGAGAGGTCCCCTGCACCACTGCCATTGTATCTTAAAGGGACCGCTGCTCCCTTTCCGAATTCCATAATCTATCGAAAGCATGGATTCGACTGTGGGAGGAGCGTACACTCTCACGATTGGCTGGTAAGGGAAGAAGGAGCACTGCCCCCGTAGCTCCTCCCCAATCACATCCCAGCTCACAGCATCCAGACCTGTGCATCTCCCTCATTGGCTGATTGATATCGTCTCCCCTCTTCGCCCCGCCCACTTCAGTCCATCTGAGGATTTAGGAGAATGAATTTTCAGCGAAGCACTCTCTCCATTCAGTAATTAGGGACATAAATTGTGCCCAGATGACACCCCAAGGGCTCTCCCAATGGGCACACATGTACCACCACCATGTTCATGTACCCCCATCATGTTCATGTACCCCCACCATGTTCATGTACCTATCTTCCAATATACCTAAATAGAGGGCTACAGAAAGAACTGGGATAAATCTATCAAACGTTAAGAAGTCATTGAATTCACCCACCGTTCATCTTTTCAGATCATTCGAATTCGATTAGAGGAAATTTTATCTACTGAAACTCTTAAGCAGAATGAGCAAAAATTGAATAATTTTTTCGTATTTTTATGAACATTATTCGTCTCAATATATTTTACCATCAATACTCGGGTACATCAGTACAATTCATGAACTACCATTTATAAAATCATATCTTGCTTAGTATCTCTAAATTAAATATTCTTTTGATTGAAATAATATTAATTCGATCGTCACTTATTGTCCAATTCTGTATCTTGAATTTGTGAACACGTCAGAGCAGAATATGAAGTTCTGTTCTACAGGGCTATGAAGTTCTGTTCTACAAGTCACGTTCTGGCGCTACATACCTACGTGACTTGCAGTTCAGCTCCTTGTTGACCTCTTAATAATGTGAACAAACAGTCATTATCATGGCTGTAGATCGAGGAGAAATGAGTGTGAGAGAGAGTGAAATATAGTGAGCGAGAATGAGAGTGCGAATGTGTAAGAGAATGAGTGCCAACAACAGTACTCCAAATCCTTTTTTAAAGTGTGAAATTTGTAAAACTGTGACTAAAAATGATCCTAGATACACTTTTCTGTAGCTATCACAGTTTCTATTCTTCTTTCGTTTCGTTTCTTCTCTAAATGCCTTCTGACCGAAAGCGTTGGCTATCTTCCTCAGCTTCTTATCGAATCACTCTGTTTGCTCTATCATACTTGATACACTCGAAGGAGGAAGCAAAAACACCATCGCCAGGGGCTAGTGTTTGCATTCTGCTTCTTGCAGCCAGAGAAAAAACATCGCCCATGTTAGTCATTGAAATTATGAAGAGTTTGACGGTTCAGTCAGTGATGTTATATATAGATATGCATTATAAATAATATTTACATACACCATATACATGATATCACATAGAATCATTGTAATCATTATATCCCATAAGTTACCTTATAGTTATTTAACTCTTTTCCTTATTTCTTTAAAATATATGATGAAAACATATATTAGTATTTATTATTCTTATATTCCTTTTTCCAACTTCTACTTCATTTTTCCATTTTAATTAAATGACTAAATAGCATCAGTAATCCAATTTTCCTTTTTTTGCCAAATATTCAATATGTTATTATTTATTTATTTTCTTTATATGTGGCCCATTTTAACGCCTAAACTAACGTTGTTTTTGTCTTTTCCACCCCTTGCTGGTCTCTGCCTCTCTCCAATTCCTGCCATGGATTCAGCAGCTGGCTTTCAGGGTAAGCATAGCCTAAGAACAGTTATTGTAACAGCAACTCAGTTAACGTAAGAACAGTTATTGTAACAGCAACTCAGTTAACGTAAGAACAGTTATTGTAACAGCAACTCAGTTAACGTAAGAACAGTTATTGTAACAGCAACTCAGTTAACGTAAGAACAGTTATTGTAACAGCAACTCAGTTAACGTAAGAAAAACTCAGAACAAATTTATTTTTGTAAGATCAACTTCAATTTCAATTTTTAACGTAATACTAATCTGAAAAATATGTTTAAAAAAGTAAAGGTCAGTCTCATATTTTTCTCATTAATACTTTAAAATACTAAATTTCTCCTAATATTGGGTTAATAGTTTTTAAAAGATTTGAAATTATTGAAAATCAGTAGTGATCTATATGTAAAATTCAATAATTAAAAATAGAGGGTTGTATGTAAGAAATTTTCATAAAGTTCATTTATACTTTATATTATTGAATATTTTTCTGCATGTACTGATATAAATAATGTATCTATGATACCAAATGGTTAAATGCATCACCAGTCAACGTATCACGGATACCGTTATAATTTATTTCATTTTATTTAAATTGTTAAACATGGATACATTATTTATAGTTTAAATAAATTAAGATGTTTATGCAGGCTATTTTGAAATACTGATATATTGAATAGGTAAAATGTCTGGCACAATGTGTACATACAATCATTGAAAGATTTACTCTTAAGGTACTATTTATAGTATGCATGCTAATTTATTCATTTGAATGTGTTACTCTAAAAATTATTTTCAGTAGAATTTTTTTTTCGTTAAAATATTTTCAATTTTATTCTCCTGTTTAAATTTTTATGAATTATATAATTAATTTCTATTTATTTACCAGCATGTTTCTTTATAATTGTATTAGCAAATATCGTTTTAAGTTTGCATGTATTATCTTCACAAAATAATTGCGTTAGCGTTTTCTATGCCCTGTCACTTTGTCTTTAAAAAGCCTTTAAACAATGGCCGCACGGTATAAATATTTCCCCTCTAATATAGACTCAAGTAGAGTTCCTAGAACAATATTTAAAGAAGTCTTTTAAAAATCCCTTCAACTGACATCTCTCGGCTTGCACTCGAATATAACCAATAATCAATCTTTGATGGAGTGCTGCTATGTAAAGTGCCTACTACGTGTTTTGGTCAGCCAAAACTTTTATACTAATATTTTACTTGAGGAATATTCATTATTATTTATGAATGTTATATCATTTTTTCGTCGGTTGGTTGATGGTGAATTTCATGATTATTTAATTCGTAAGAGTAAATCAAATAATCTTAGTAATTACCGTAGAGTTTAACCTATATTGTAACTTAATAATTTTGAAAAAATAAGCCAAATACTCACTTTGGATCTATAAAATATTCAAGATATTAATTATATTTGATTATTATAAACTGATCATAACTATTAAATAATAATCATGACTATTGGACTACATAAGTAAATTTAGAACTGCTCGTTACTTACACAGCATGTACCTATGACACATATTTGATAGGTTGCAGCCTATCTATACTATCAGTACGTGTCAGTGATAGGGCTATCTGTAGAGTGTCTTGTCAAACATATGGTCAGTGCGTATATTGTAACATGTCCAATGAAATAAAACTTAAACTAAATTCATTTTCTTATATGATAGACTTCTTCAAAAGGATATTTTTTGTCTATAAATATATTATATTTCCATTAAAAACTAAAGATTTCTTGTACATTAAATTGTTTATTCGGTTGTAGTAAATATGTGTAATTTTTTGACATTTTAAACCGTTTATAGAAATAGGTATATTTGCAATATTAAATACCCTAGATTTACTTAAAGACACAATTTTCATAGTTATTATGGACATTAAATACATACACCATTTCACTTCATCCTTCACCTTCCGTTTGTTCTGAAGTGTTTAGCTTGTACACACTTAGCTTGTTGTACAAGCAGTGCACACATTGCTGGTATGCAGAGCTGTGACCAGCAGAACAAGCAGACAGTCTTATTATATTACTTATATTTTTCGGAAATATGTTTACCCTAAAATTAATGCATTTTTTTATCACATAAATTTCGCCTTATGATTAGTTTTTTACATTTCGTCTTTACAAATTTTTATTTATTCCATTCATATAATTTTGAAAACACAAAAATACTACACTCTTTATTGATGAATAAATTAATTAATACAATAAAAAAAATCTAGTTATAAAATAATCATCAAATATATTATACAAAAACAATAAGTAATTATGATATTATTAGTTAGGTACGTTCTAAACATATCTTTTCTTTCCATTACCTATCCCATAGGTTCTACTCTATCTTCTAGCACAGAGTTTTCGCAGACGTTGATTGGGCCATTTGACAAGAGGTCTAACTCCTCTATTGTCCATCCATGATTTGTACCAACCTAATAATTGTGCCGCCAGACCTCTTATTGCTAAGAACAAAACACACCACAAACTTATAGGCCTGCCTCAATAGAACAATTGTTATAATAATAGCCATATAAATAATATATTTGGCATGTAATGTCTCAAAAGATTGTTTCTATTAGGAAAAAGAATTATGTCATTTCCACTTTAATTCATATATAAATAAAATATTATGTATATTCCTATATTAAATAATATATACTTAATTCATAATAATAATGAATATAATATTGAATTAAATATTACCAAATTTCATTTTCACTTCAATAAATATAGATATTTTATAGATTCCTATTTTAAATAC
Organism: Caprella mutica; assembly: GCA_947561585.1. Lineage (NCBI taxonomy): Eukaryota > Metazoa > Arthropoda > Malacostraca > Amphipoda > Caprellidae > Caprella > Caprella mutica. The sequence goes on along the minus strand of CANNZV010002602.1, from coordinate 34,681 downwards.
TAACTAATAAATTGATAATAATAATGAATATGACACTGATTATTATATAAATATTCTATACAGTTTCCCCATCAATTTTCTAAACATGTTGAAAACCCTAACTACCAATAGCAATATATTTCAATTGCTTTACCATCCATTCTATTTATCACCTCCTTATATTTTATTCGACCCAAAACACCTCCCGTGAATGTTGTATAAAAGGCGGATAGCTTCGTATCTTTATTCACGCTGAGTCCAGTCCGATGGAACATTACTAAACGCAAGTGTTCGTATATTATACAACAGAGCCGCAATTTAATGCTCACACCGCTTATGCTTTCAATAATAAAATCTACATAAGTATGGATGCACAGGTTTGTTCAACTGGCTGCTCCGCTTCTTCCCAAACTACGACCATTTATCTTCAGAGGTTATGCGTTCTTTCGAATATTTTCGGATGATTTTTCAATATTTGAAAATTCAATTTAGGTATATATATAAAGTATTGCTCTTAATTACGAATTATGAACATAATTTCAGTAATTGATATTGTTTATATAGGGTAACTTATAAATTATCGGTCGGTTTCACATCTTCGGTCATATAAGAAAAACATTTAATTTTTATTATATCGTTTTTCTATCATGACCGATTAAAAAAAAACCGACCGATAAATCTTAAATTATAACGATAATTAAAATAAAGATTAAATTACAATTATTATATCGTATTTCTTATATGACCGAAGATGTGAACCGACCGACAATACATAACTTACGCTAAATCACAGTAGGTATAACCATGGGATGTTTGAAAATATTGTTCTGTGACATGCCTTGCCATCAACCTCAAGAAAAATATTCCTGACACCACCCTTATTAAGTGTGTTTTTAGTCGCATAAAATAGGTTATTATTCCCTCATTGTTTGAGGGCTGCTTTGTTTTCACATAGCTCCCTCATTTGATATGCACATAGCGCACTACTTCTTTTATCCTAATTCACACTAAAGGATTCAGCCATGGTTAATTATAATAATGGCTTCTTCTAATAAGTTGTCAATATTGTAATAATGGTGAAATTGGAAGGTAATTTCACGTGAAGAGAATTAATAAAGCGCTATGCTTAAAGCATTAAATTCTCGATGAATGTACGTCTATTAATTTAAATATTGGCAGCTAATATCCATCATTAGCTTTGATGATTCACTTAATGAAATTAATGAATGGTGGAAAAAGTGACGCTTTATCAATACACGTCTACTGGAAATCAACATTTTGTAGCCTGAAAGGTAATCGAGATACTCATGTTGTAGGTAGTGTGAATGGTAATCGAGATACTCATGTTGTAGGTAGTGTGAATGGTAATCGAGATACTCATGTTGTAGGCAGTGTGAATGGTAATCGAGATACTCATGTTGTAGGTAGTGTGAATGGTAATCGAGATACTCATGTTGTAGGCAGTGTGAATGGTAATCGAGATACTCATGTTGTAGGCAGAGAAATAGAGAAATTCTAATTTCCTACTCTAAACATGTTTCTTAGTGTATAATTGCAGAGAGAATTATCTATCGGTGCATAAGAATATTCATGTCAACTGTCCCTCGCTTCCATGACACCTTTACAATAAAGTAACGCTTAAACGTCTCCATCAGAATTTTGCGCTACTAATGACACTTTCATGGCAAGGAGTACCTCATTCTAAGGGACTCTAGCCTGTGAAATTAGGCCTGAATAAAACTTAAACTGTGAAGAGAGTTCACTTTCATGTTCGGTTACGCCCGCCATTCTAAAATTCCCCACTTTTATGCTTACAATGTACCTGTACAATGTACCATGTACCTGTACCACTTCATCAAACTTGTCTAATGATTATTCTAAATCATTAGATGCTACTTTACTTATTTTGGGTGTTTATATTCACCTGAAGATTACCTCTCGATGACTACTTCGTCCAGAAATACGAATTCCAGATTTTATTAAAAATTTGCAATATCCAGAATTTTTTTATATCCAAAACTGTTTCAAAATTGCCATATTCAGAACTGGTTCAAAATTTTGTTATTTAAAACTGTTCTAAAATTGCGATGTTCAGTCTTGTTTAAAATTGGTGAATTCTGGAACTGTTTTCAAATTGCAATTTCTACAATTGTTCAAAATGGTCATTTCCAGGAACATTCTTAACTCCTTACCTGCGACAGTGTAAATTTTTGCCGTGAATATTTTCTCCAATAGTTATTTTGAGGCCATTAGTTGCGTGTGGAGAGCCTTTAATGTATGCCTCCTGAAGGAGAGAAATTGCCCCAATGTTGGCCACTGTAGGGGGTCTACAGGATTCTGATGGTAAGATGAAGGATTGCGCTCCTCAGCCTGAAAGTCCTATTGGCGAAATCCTTCTCTAGAATTACCCTTCATGTTGTCATCGGAAGGAGTTATCAACTATTCCAAATAAATTTTCACAACATGCACAATTGAACGTTTTTTCAGCATATATTAAACATTTTAATGAAAAACAATTATAAATAGTTTGAGTGACAGTTTTCTTCGAATTTTTTAATTTTTTAGTGAAATTGTATGCTAATATATTTTGTCTATAAAATAACAGATTTCCAATTGAATAGTGAATTCTCTCTACAATAACACTGTATTTAGCTAACCATAAAACTGACTAATTCATGATATAATTTGAAGTAACTCCTTGCGAAAGTAATGGCCCTGATAATGATTAGAAACGACAGTTTTTTCCACCACAACCGTAATAGCAACCCTTAACACTGTCTTTTTATGCAACCCAACTATTCTCCTCTTGCATAGCATATGCACCTAAAAACTAATAGGCAGCTGTGCTCCAATATAAACTGCGGAAATGGCTTTTCAATTCGTTACATCTATTTTTTGTGATATCACATTATCGCACGCTATCTGTCCCTAGCATATATATTCACTCATCGATATCATTTAGAGTTACGGCGCCTCTAATTCCTGTATCGTGTGCAATAAGGATATCATTAATTCAGAGGGAATATGCTCTACTACACCGAGAATATCTTTGATGAAACAGATTTGAACTTGGCTTAGGGTACGGTGAAATACAGACAAAAATGTAGAGAAGAGTAACTATGAAGAACTTTTTGAATTATGTTCCTAGAAATAATATGTTAAGTATATACTGTAGTACATTCGAAGCTTCTGTCATAATATTATTGAGTGACTATTTTCCCGATATTGCATGAATTTTGAATGTACAAAATACACGAGATATCGATTGAAATATTACTACACGTGACTTTAAAATCTTAAAATTGTTTAAAATTTAAAATCGCAAAATAATTTTCACTCTATATATGAAAAAGGTTTCATTGTTTAAAAAATACCTCTATACATAATATAAAAATATTAAACTATTTCTCAAACATACATATTTTACTACAGTTACCTAAATAGTACTATTCATTATAGACGACAGCAATAACCAGCTTGTTATATTTTAGCGTCCGCCCGTTGACGTCAACATATCGTAAGCTGTCCTATGACCCGTCCAGGACAATCCTTCAAAGGTCCTCCAAGATGACCCCAGATGATCCATCACAGCCCCAGGTGGTGAGAGACAATCGTCACACTTACCAATGTGGCGGATACGAATGGGGGTCTTTAGTAAGGATTATAACGAGTGATAAGTGTCACCTTGGGATATAGCCTGGAGGAATCCTTCAATTACTACTTACATATTTCATATTCTTCAAACACTCGTAATGATTCCAAACGTTATTATTGCAAACTGAAAACCAATCAGTTGACTAAGATATTTCAGGTAGGATGTTAAATATTTTAGTTCACGTGCCTATTTCATTTAGGGACGTGAACTAGGAACCGGTCCTTAACTGAAACTCGTGTCTGTGCGTTGTTCTTCCTCATGTCTTTGCCTTAACTGTTAAGGAAATGTTATTATATTGATCACAGAGTGGACAGTGGCATTTGCTCTGAGCCATCCTGATCTGATTACCTGCAGCGCGCTGACATCTTATGTGCTCTACAGCAGCTTCAACCTTATGCTCACAATCAGCCCCCTCACACGCAGTATCAGCATCATGCTGACAATCAATCTTGGCATACACTTTCAGCATCATGCTGATATTCTGACAATGAAAATTCGTGATAGCTCATTTCACAGTTTCAGTCTTCATTTTGAGTGCAAGTTTAGCTCTCTTAATATTACCTATTTCTCCTGGGGAGTATTGACAGTTTATTCTAGATCTGCACTCCCCGTCTCAACTGCATCAATTAAAGCGTCAATTGTTTGGGCAATCTGCCTGACAATCAAGGGGCCGGTATTTGGTGTCCGGTAACCGTGAACGACACCAGGCCTGCCTCAGGGAAGTGTTTTCAGTCGTGCATGTAACGAATGTACAATTGGCCGAGGGAACACTCCATTGACCATTTGAAGGATGGTGGTGAGGAACAGAGGACTCTTCAGGATTTCGAATAACATTCAAACCCGCAAGATTGTATTTTGAAAATTGCCTATTTTGAAATTGTGAGTAGCTTGCAACTGAAGTCAAAATGGTAATAATTAAAGACAAAAATTCAACGAATTGCAATTTAATATCTATTTTTTGCTTAACATATTATCTATACGAACTTTCTACATCTCCTAAACATTCGCTCTCGATATTGCTATATTCCCTCAACATTCGCTTTCAATATTACAACATTCTCTTAACATTCGCTCCCGACATTACACCATTCCCCTAACATTAGCAATTTAACATACGATGTTGAAAGACAGTAAGTCCTGTAGCTGTTTCATCGATTTCAACTTATCTCCTAGATATCAATATTTTGCACTGATAAGGGCTGACCCCCTCTTTATCTCTTGCTATCGTTTATATGATAATGATACGACTTTATTGGTCTCCCCTAAACACATACGTGGCCTGTGTAACTAGACACTCACATATTTTAAACTAGGAAGTCGGTTAAAAACATTTATTGAAATTGTGCTTTGTTCTTTTTTTTTTCTCTTTTAAAAATCTTTTCGGTTAAGAAAAGAATTGGTATCTAGATACCTGGATTGAATTTATGCAAGGTATCCTTGATACCAAAATGCGTTTTTTCTAATTTAGTAACTTCATTTTAAGGGTTAAATAATGAAAAAAGTAATAACGCGATTCTTATTAAATAATGTAAATCAATTTTAAAGAACAGTTTTATTTAGTAAATATTAAATAATTGATTTTTAAATGAAGCTAGAAATTTGGAAGTAACTTTTTTGAAATGTTTCACTCTGGTTGCTCAAATGAATGCGTGGCACTGACGTCACCAGTTTAGGGGAACACACAAATTATGTGCGTTTGGAGCCGGGTCCAGAAGGGTGAATGGCTGTCTGCATTTTATGGTTAGTAATAAAAATGAGAAAGTGAATTGATAATAAGCCATAGCTCACTTTAAACCGAACCTCGGGATTACTAGATTGACATTTCAATTCAATTGAACTTTCCTTTACATTATTATATAGAAGAGACTTTTCCGGCTTTAGTATAGATCTTAATAGCCTAAATTTGGATTTTGTTTCTCCGCATAATAAGAAATCATTAAATAAGAAGATAAATATATGGTTATGTTCAAATTTAATAAGAAATCATTGAATATTTATAGAAACTAAATTATGTTCAAATTTAAATTTCCTCTGTTTAACTCTAAGCCACCTTAAATTTCCTTGCTCTGTAAATCTTTTGCCGTGATATATTTTAACGCAAGAAATCCCACCGCTCTGCCACCAATGCATATTCCATTGAGCTCAAAAATGCATAAACAATCACGTTAGGTTTTACCAAAAGAAAAGCCATTCTGGAAGCTTCTGCAGCCGCCTTATCGCTACAGGGTTATCATTAGGAGTGTGAAATATGAAGGTAGTCATTATGACTCGAATCGGGGAGATGAGAAGAGTCAAATAGCCCACATTTAACCCTTTGCAGTTTTATTGGGTGGTTAAATTTTTATACGAATTATTTGTGTTAAGAATATTTTATATTGAAATTAACGAACAAGTATGAAATTGAAGAGAAATTTTAAAACTTTGATGTCAATGAATTAGATGATGAATATATTCTACTATTCACTTCATTCCCAATAACATATTGCTTAATAAGAATATAAAACACTCTCCTTTTTCAAGTCACTGCACCCCAAAGTTCCAATCAAACCAACCAACGACTCCCATTTTTCCAGTTCGTTTTTAGTGTCACCACAAGCGCGGCAGTCATATTTCCCAAAGAATCAGCCCCAAATTATCATTGTTGGTAATGTTGTTTCTGGCGACGTATGTAAATGCGCAGGCAGCCTCTTGAATATTTGTTTCGGTCTAATAATAACATTAGGTTTGCCTTCACCAGGTCTATAAAAGCAACTAAAGCTCTCTTCTTTAAGCAGGCTTCACTGTATTAGAATGAGACGAAAAGTGGCTTTCAAAATGTCTCTAAATTTTATGTATAGGAATTATATAGATTTGGATGTTCTAATAATTACAATAAATATATTAAATTGAAATTCCACTCTGCAGTATGATAACTTCTTCATAAATTTTGTTGCCGCATAACTAATGGCAAAATTAAGTTTTTTCGTTTTATTTTTGTAGACTTTCCGCGTTTTCGGTAGAGTGTTTTGCCTCGGGCTGCCGCACTTTTTACTCTGATTTTTCATCAGATTTACACTTTTCTCCAGAAATTTCTTGTTCAAACGAAGTCTATTTTACTGATAAAATAAATAGGGAAACATTTTTATTATTAATTAGTATTTCAACGACATCATATCTTTCAATGTTTTATTCGGGTTTTATTTTAATGGATTAGTTTGTGCATTCTAACATAACTACAAGATGCTTTTATGTTCTGAAGAACTTTTCTAAGAGTATTTGATGGTCATTTTTATTATCAGTGGCCATAGATCGCACCTGCGGTTCATACCTCTATGTAAATGCCTGTGTCCGCGGAAGATGAAGTGCTGCAACCAGTGATGGATTGCTCTTAATATTCTAGTCTTATGAAGCAATCTATTGTGCACTGGCAATATATATGCTGAATACGCAATTACTATGCATATAATTGACCATTTTCTCACCGAAGCCAAATTGATACAGTTAACCATAGATATTTTTGTTTACAGTTGTGATTCAGAATGTAATTAAAAAATGATATATAAATTCTTTACTAACGCTATTCATATTATTTGATAGTTTAATTTTTCTGACGAAATCGCTGACCATCATTCTTCTATCCGACGTAAATTGTCTCCTGGTCCATTGTGAGGACACAAACATACGTACACACAGTGGGCTGATAGGTCTGGTAAAAAATGGACTTATCTCACTAGGTGTCACAGCAACTATCATTCGTCTCCCTAATACACTCTCAGGCACATCCGTGTGACACTTTTTGAGACAACCCAAACCTATTGTGTGAACATCCACTACCTACCACGTTTTGAAAGATTTATTTAGTGTCAGTTAGTCCTTGTTTGATATATAATTAGTATTTGTTTAATTATTCAAGCTCTACACTCCCATCTGAATCATTTAATTCGTTTTTCACATCTAATATCAAGTGGACATGCATCATATAGCAGCAGTGTCGGTGTTTTCTACCGTGTATCACTTGTTAATGATAGGACGGTCAGGATCGAAATGGCTTGTTACAATATGATTAACAGATACTAGATGATATTGTGATTATAATAGGATACTTTTAAAACCATTGAATTCTAATTATTAAAAAAATGAATTAACGGATAAAATATAATAGATTTGAGTTCATATATTAAATGTAAAGTACAAGAATATAAGAATATGAATGAAAGAGTGAATAGCTATTCTTTTCATTTGAATTTTCTTCAACGTCTGTAATCCTGATCATTATTTTGCCTAACAAAGGATAGATATCCCAAAAATTCATCCTATAGAAACTACGATCTTCAAATCAAAACTAACCCTTCTGATGTCGAATACACAAATCCGCCGAAGTGAAGCCTATCATCAATTGCTGGTCTTCGGCCAGCAGCACTTAGCATTCAAATAACACGCCATCTATCAGATGTTCCACGGGTCAGTTAGAGATGATATCCAGAAAAACAACTTAGAAATATGGTTCCCCAGTCGCAAATATTATCCCACCTTCGGAATTCGTAGCGGTGTGTTCATTCGATGTAAACAAGGTGATTGGGAAGCTTTCAGTTGTGTCACCCTTTGTCATAAACTGAATTGAGGGGTGCAGCTGCAATTCTATTCCTGTGTCTGTGAAAAAACACATACCCACAAAACACCTACCCACCCGATTCTTACGAGTTCCAAATATACCAAAAGTTATTGACTAAATAGAAAGTACACATCTCTAGCTACCTCACACAGCATTTCCCCACTGGCAGTGCATTATCTCCTCCAACCCAGGCCCATTTATTCCGAACATTAGCTTAACATTGGCAAATTGTGAATACACAGGTTAAATGGGCTTTCCACGAGCTCTCGACATCTGATCAATGGCTCCACTTAACTATGGGGCCGGCAGAGGGAGCCTCAAGTGGCCCTGAAGACCACTGACCGGAATTTACTCTCCGTATGCTTTGAGTGACCGTAATTTACCCTCGGTACGGTTTGGAAGACAGGAATTCTCCCCGTTATTCGGTCTGCATGACCAAAATATAAAAATATCGGTAAAATGCTTGGTATACACTATACGGTTTAAGAATACATTCTATATGATGTGTTTTATGCCGAAATATATTCTTTACGATGTAAGTTACCGGAATATACCCTAAAATATGATGTGAGCTACCGGAATACACTATACGGTTTGCGTATGGAGTAAATAAAACGAGGAAAAATAATAAATGTAATAACTAAAGAATCATAACTCAATTTTGTCTTGAAATTGAACGAAACAACAAAAAAATTATTTTTGTACATTGAAAATACCCTATTTTATATATAGCATGTTATCTGTGTTAGTCTTAATGTATTATTTTATCCCAAATATTTTGAATGCCTTTTTCAGAAATAGTTTCCAATTTTTATAGTAGATAGACAACCTTTAGATTTATATATAGCATGCCGTGTACAAATTGCAACAATGATGTAGCTCAAATATCCTTTACATTAATAGTGGTTTATGGTTATTGAACGCTTTATTATTAACATTGATATGGTCTGGAAGATTTTCTTTTCATATATTGAATATATCATTGGTGTCTAATAAACACTTTCTTACAGATCGATTTTTAACAATAGCCTCTTTTCCCACAATTACTATCACTAGAAAAGCTGTGTATCTTCTCCACCCTAGCAATAAACACTCCGAATGGAATCTAAACCAAACCTACAAACCAACGCTTGAGCAAAGTCAAACTATAATAAAGAAAGAAATCCACGTTGAAATTCCCTCCACGTACACCTCGTCCTGCGCTTCCAATTCTCAAGAGTGTACTTCTGCACTATTTACCACAATGTGTCATTATGAATGTATTATCGAGCACCGAGAAAAGAAAACAATTGACGAAAAATAGAGAGAAGGCTCGTCATTTATCTCCGGGCTAAATCTTCCTGTAATTAATCAATCACTGAGGTTGGTGCGCTGGAAAGCTGAATCAATGTTGTAAAAAGACCAACGAGAAGACCAACCTCTGAGAGAAAAAGTCAGAAGATTTAAAAATAGCTCAATGCTTAATCCTCAAGTCCCCACAGTTCATAAAGTAAAAAGATACTGGAGACTTTCAATCATGGCTCCTTTTTTTTCTCCTTTTTATCTCATCGTGCCTGTTCGGAGCCGTCGCACGGGGATCGTTAAGCACTATTCAGATGATCCGAGGCAGTGCTTCTTTATAGAGGCGATCATAACTCACCCAGATTGAGATCTGCGATCCAGCCAGCCATCTAAACGCCATCTAATTCAATACCAAAAGGATACATTGAATGATGAACCACTGGAATTGTTCAATAAATAGACTATCAGATACATGTCTCAAACTTTATATCTTTTCGGCAACATTCTTTGAAATTGAACAGTGGTTTAAGAAAGAAGTTTCACTACCTCACACTGCCCCTATTTGAAAGTTCTAAAGTGATGTATTTGCCTACTCACTTACACCATTAGTAACTTTAGCTTCATGTTAAATATACCCGTCAAGAAAATGAACATCATAAATGATCTACCTCAATAAAAACTTCACTTTACTTTAACACAAACTTTTAGATGTGAAACATTATTTACTGAAACTCTTTGTTAGGTGTTTTCCCACGAATTCTGATAGGTCTGTTCTAGACTGATATGCACAGAAACTTCATAGGTTTATTTTCTATCCTTCGTAGGATCTGTTTGTCCATCCATTTGGTGTCCTTCTCTCTTCTTTGCATACAAGATAAAGCTTTTCGAAGATTCTACTTCCAGCACGAGGGGAGATTCAGCTTAAAACTGAGGAGAAACTTTCAGCAGTCAAGCTGAGAAACCTAACAACCTTACCCACCAAAAACGATAGAATCTCTTATAACGCAAATGGTGTAAATTCCTATTCACAAATCTATAGATAACCTTCAATAAATGACACAACTCGTAGCAGGCTCGAATATCGATGATGATGAGTGCCAGATATGAGCATTAGTGTGTTTTGTCAACCTAACACCCAAATGCATCATCTGCGACTCTGGAGAGTCTATTTTTTGCTGCTTGAATAGAAACACAATAGAAAATCCACGACATATTCTGAATTTAACAAAGTTATTAGAAAGAGTGGAATACTCTCAATTATTGACAGTTTAGTTTACTTTATTAAAGTTTTTGATTCGGTAAATGGTTTTCAGACTATTGGTTGAAGTTCCAACAGGAAATAATAGTTAGCGAAGTACTGATGTGATTTATGAGCCTTTAATACTGAAAGAAGTTACAGAAGAATGGTTTTCAGTTCCTTACGGAAAGTTTATTGCGAAAGTATTTGTTGTGTTTGGACTGATTATTCGATCAATGAGACACCCGCGGAGTGATGGATTGCCACTTCTGCCGCAGTGACATGCCACAATGGCATAAAATAAACCAAGATGGCAACACTTCATATGAATCTTTATAATTCTCTAAATATAAACTACAAATTCAAAGGATAATTTCAAACGTTTGATAGAGATAATTTTTTCTTGAATTATAAAATCAAAATTTTATCCTAAAAACCTCCGCAAAGTTCAATTATTTTACAATTTCAAGTTTCCCATTTTGATTCATCTACACAAGGTATTCCGTTGGTCCTTCTACAGACAAAAGATGTTATAATGAGCACTCACGGAGGCATCAGACACGAACTAATGTGCGATGCTCGTAGCACCGTGGTCAGTGATGGCGGTGCTCTTGTTCTTCTGATGAGGACTAATACGCCTAAGAACATTCGCAGTGAGGTCTCTCTTTTGTTCACCAGTGGATGCTACTAATGAAACAGCAATTATATCAAATTGAGAGAGCTGGAGAGGCAGTATGAACCAATAGTTCTCTGTAGAAAAGAATAAAAGAAAGGAGGAAGATATCCCTTTCATGAATATAATAATGCACAATCCTACATTACGAAAATAACGGAGAATTATTTTAAGTTTAAGATCAAGCTTATCAAATCAGTTGTATAATGCAGCAGCAGCATCTCCCAGGCCAAACTCCTCTCTCTGCAATGGCCTTATAGCTGTGCTTTCTTCCTCACCAGCTAATTATCGGAAATCCATCTGGCTGCTCTGTGGTCTGAACTCAAAGAGAAACCTTCTCTCCTCTCTCTCTTGCTTGTAAACAAAAGAAAACGTAACGTTACGAACATGGAGTTTTAAAGCAGTAGATATATACAAATTAACCTGCTGTGATTGAGAGATAATGTCTTTCGTATCAAGGATACGCGTCGCTCGATGGAAACAAAGATGGCGGCGAGAGCGTGACCTCAATGCTCATCCGAAGTGTGTCGTCTGCTTGATCTTTTTCCTCGCACCCTTCTACTGAATATTTAATGTAAACTATAAGATAGTTTACATCAAGAAATTATAATTCCGTCAATTTGTAGGCATGCTCCGTATATAATTTGTTTTGTTTACCCAGGTATGTACGTAACAGTTTTTCCAGTGTCTTAAGAAGCGCTGTTTGTTCCGCTCGCGCTATTTATTCAATCGATCAATTGCCATGTTTGCTGGTCTAAAAATTACCTCATGAAATATTCAGCCATCAAAATATTCGCGACGGCTGAGCATAATGCACTCATTAGTGGTGCCAAACAGTGTTGAAACTATATCAATACATAATTTACTCGCACATCTACTTCAACAGTATGGCATTTACTTATCATCATCCTTGAAGCTGTAAGCTCTGGAAATGTCTCTCCTTGAGATAGTCAGAAAGCCATTCCGTGAGTGCCACCAAATAAATAATCTATAGATCTTCACTGGATAGCAGAACTCTTTCGAATTCTTATTTCACCTGGAGAGGAGATGGAAAATATCGGGCAACGAAGAAAAGATGTTTCGACCTCGATTTCTACAATGTTGGAATTTTGAAAAAGTCTGTAGGTGCTTCATTATTTCTGACCTCGTAACATTAATAAGGACATTTTTCTTGGAAATGCAAGAGAGAAGAATTCTCTTAAGTTCTAATTTGTGTGTGTTGTTTATAGTCTTGGGCCGCAGGTGCTTCACTATTGGTCACAGTGTAGTTGTCAGGGTGGAGCATAACAGCTTGGCTTTTATTCTTCCAGACTGCCAGGGCCGAAATTCTCGAGTAGAGTCCACGAAACGCCTATCCTCCTCCTCAACCTCCTCCTCCTCTAATTCCTCCTCCAGCACCACCTCATCCTTGTCTTCCAGCAAGCGACCGTCCCCTTCCTCCACCTCCACAAGTCCTCGTTCCTCTCACCTTCACCACCACCACCTCACTCCTCATCACCACCACCAGGCTCCCCACCACTACCCTCCAAGCTACCCACCTCCTTACCCAGGGGCGCCTCCCCCACACCATGGCTACGCACCAGGTCCCTGTATGTCGTCATCAAGTGGACCCCAAAGCCACCATCCCTACGGTGGGGGATATCTCGGAGCTGCGACAGCGCCACACCACTTCGTACAACCCAGCACTTCGCCTCTCTTCTCTCCATACAATAGATAGTGAGTTGTGGAGACTCCTACCGTCATTGCAACCTCCAATCTATGTTCCCTACTTATACTTTGAGTTGCAACAGGGTACTCACCTTTCTAATACAAACAATGCCATTGGTACAGACTCTCTTGTCACTACATCTAAACAACACCCTATTTAGACGGTTATCTTTTACAAGATTGTCTTCAATGTTACGCGTGACGTTGAATTCTTTCCTGTGAATGACTACCTGATAAATTACTTCGAACAACAGTACAATCGCTCTCTTGCGGTGCACATATATTCTTGTACAGAAACCATTTTATTTGGAATCCTTGGTTAGATAACCTGGAATGTGTAGATATAATTCCTTATACATATGTGTTTGTTAATATTTTATCTTAATCTTTATCTGGAAGCTTTGACTGAAAGTAGTGAGAGTTTCCTAATAAGATGATAGGTTATCTCAGTCTGTAGCATCAAAGAGTTACAGTCAGTAACTGTTTTATACTATCTATAAAGACCGATGCTCTTTTCTCTTTGGTTGATAATAAATAATTCGTATATGAAATAAAACATCTGAAGACCATATCAGAAATCTATACTGTGGCTCAATAATACAAAAGATGGCCCATTATTTATGGAAGAGATTGTTGTCCAATGATCTTCATAAGATTTTTTGTTTTCAGCACTGTGTAAATATAAGTTAAAGGCTCATAGTTGTATTATTGCATGTGTAGCTTTAAGGGCATGTTTTAGGGCATGAAATCAGTCAATGAAGTATACATGTACCATGACATTCTATATCTATTCTTTATATTTAAATCATAATGCAATGTGGTGATGTCTCAGGAGCATCCTAACAAGGTTTCAACTCCTCCGCTGTTCGGCATGGAGTGACGCCGTTCGAATCACTGAAGCTCCGAACACTCGAAGCAGGATTCGTATTGCGCTTGCCTTGCGTACAGTCGTGCGAAAACGATTCGACCGCCTACCATTCGATTTCGTGTATCTTACTGTGCCAGACTTAAGAATATGCCAGTCCGCCGTCGTCGTCGCTCTCCAAAATGTTCGATCGCTGTGCCCAATTCTCATTCCGAGAGGTGGATCTTGGTTTTCTTTGGGCACCACCCCTTTTTGGAGTTGTGCTTATGTGTGTATTTTCCTCTTTTTCTTCAACTAAATACCAAATAACCCCTCCTCCCTCCTCACCCACCACCTGAAATCATCTTCTAACTGAATTGATAAAGAAAGTAATTTAAGTGAATTAATTGAAGGAAGATGGAATTGTATCTTGTATTTCAATACACTTAAAGCTCCCAATCTTTGAACAGTCTACATCAATTATCGGAAAAAATTATAGGAAAGGACATTGATTTTACTGCCAGTTGTTGGAGATTCGTTAGAAGAATAGTCTCTATTTGCAAATATATCCATTAATACGATGAATTTTTATATGAAAATGTAGTTGAAGATTTGAAAGTTACACCGAAAAATCAAAAGGAACTCATTTCCTCGACTGTTTTCTGCAAGTGAGTCTAAAAATGATCAGTTCTTGGTTATTTTTACTGTCAGAAACCGGTAAGCGCTCGGGGCGTTTCGCCGAGAGATATTCAAAAGAAAACAGTCGAGGAATAGCTTCTTTGAAAGCTGCTAAATTATATTGTCTGGATGCTACATCACTGAATATCTAAAGCCTTCTCAATATCAATTGGCGCTGCTATCGATCGATATCCTACTCCTTCCTTCCACATCCTCATAATCTGAATCCTTTTTAGGCAGGTCAATCAGCTGTCGGGAGTTTTTCGTCTCCCTGAAATCAGAACAGGTTACGTACCTTTATAACGACAGCGAAACTTGTCGGAACTTTTCTGAACAAAAAGTACATCGCGGTGGCGCGGCAAAAAATATCTATTGTGAAAACATTCGAATATTACGCCACTGAAAGAGTATAACTTTTCGTGTATATTAATTTTTGCAAAAGTTCGCCGCGGTTTTTTCTTTTTCCCCCCCTACAGGTTTTTAAGTTTTTCTTTCCTGATGAGGTTCTAATATTTTCCTTTTGTTTCAATCTCCTCTACAGGTACGTGCGAGGGATCTGAGTATGACCACTACTTCCCTCTCCCCCATGAACAAGACGTCCCTCTACATCAACAACAAATACAACAACCACACCAACAACCCCAACAACAACAACCCCAACAACTCAATTCGCCAGCCAACAGAACAAGTATAGTCACGTGTAAAATAAAGATTGTACCGACGCAAACTTGGGTGGTCAACTGCTTCGTAGCTACCTTTCTGTCCAAAAGTTCGTGAAATTCTGAACGGAAAATTCACGCACTTTTGACTCAGTTTCGTTACACAGTTGCAACCTCCTGGTTTGTGGTTTTTAAGAACGAAAATAGCAGCAAGTAACTAAATCAAACACGTGGTAACTTGTCAAACGGCTAGCTGAAAAATTCTATTTATTTCAACCCAATTATTTTCTTTTCTTAAATTTCATATAAACACAGAAATTCTGAAACTTTTGATTGTTTTTTGTCATATATTCTACAAAGTTTGATTTATTCAATATTTTATGCTGTTTTTCGATTTTTAATATTAGTTACTTTTAACCGTATTTTAATTTTCCGGTAAGTTTTTGCTTGGATAAAAACAGATTTCTCCTAATTTCACTTTATGTTTTCAGAGTAGTTTATTACTTGGTGCTTTCAACTATTGACTTAAGAATTTAACCCGATGAAGAATAGACAAAAATAAATAAAGTGGAGAGGGGATTTACAGATTTGGGAAGAGGACAGGGAAGCTATTTTATGGATTTCGAGAGGGTGTTTTGAGGCATATTTTAGCAATGATTTCATACTTCTCTGAATTTAAAAGATGGAACAGTAAGGTTGATTTCAGATTCAAAATAAATAATAACAAATAATTACACTTTAAAAAAAAAGATTCTAACAACTGAAGTTTCAAAATAATATAAAAAGGACAGTTTATGTTTATAAAACTAAATAGAATAGAAAAAAGAGAACCCAGAAGTCTCTGAGCCGATATATGATAATGCCGCAACATTGGGCCGACTTAACATCCCGTTATGGCAACATCAGTCCACGGATCAAAAACAAGTTTAAACTGCACTAAAAATATTTGAAAAGTATGTAGGGATTTCGAAAGATTCAATTCAAGTTGAGAATAATATTGCAGTTTATTATGCTGATGGGATTTTCGACAAAGAGCAACAATTTAATATTGATCGTTTAAATGAATAAATTAGATTGATATCTGACGAATTGAAACATCTATTGAACTTGAAGTTTAAAAACATTTTCACCAGAATATTAAATAACAAAACAAGTGATAAAACAAAACTATACAAGAATTATAATTTCAGTTCGATATTACAATATCGGCCATAATGAGTACCGTGTTCATTTCGAAATCAGATCAAATAATTCAATACATCACTCTTAGAGTCCTGCAAACTATCCTACCTAAAAAGGAACCCATTCACAACCACTATCTACCTCCTAAAATGTCGATAAAAGTAAATAAGTTGTAGCAGCCGAATAACTTAATTAAAAATTCTGTCGAGTTGAATTCTCTGATAAATAGCTTCCAATTACAGAATTTAATTAAAGATTTGTTAATGAGACAGTATTGTCATTTGCTGATTTGTATCGGGGCCTGCCTACGCGCTTTACCGGTAGCTACAGATAACAATTTAAAGCTAATTAATAAGTTATAGATATTCAAGTTTGTTATTGTAACTTGAAATAATTTCAGCCTATAATTTGGCAATGAAAAACATATGAATATAATATATAGACATATCACGAAATATTCTGCTTGGTTAAATAACCAGTAATGAAACTAGTATGGAATGCTTGTTCTAGGTACAAAAAATAAAAATACATATATCTGTATTTTTTTAACAGTTTACTAATTCCACATTTCCAAAAAAGAAACTTTACTAATTGTAATTCTTGTAGATATTTAAAAATTGGTCTGGGTACACGATGACAAATTTATAAGATTTGAAAATAATAGGAACCTAGTTAACTATGATTTTCAAAATTAGCAACTCTTTTCTCTAATAGCATATCTTTTCAATCAATTCAAAAAGATTACAGCTTAAAAAGTCTTTACTTTTAAAAACATGAAGATAGATGCAAAGATGCTCAATTTTCTAGGTATTACTTTATTCATAAGATAGTAAGGCTACTCCACACTCCCTCAAATCAGAGCTATACTATTCAGCTAAGTGTGTTTTTACTGCCATACCTCTAATTTGAATTGTTTTCGTAACACGCAACTACTTACAACACTTATGTGTATCTATCCCTAAATTACGGTAATGTGTAGATGGTATAAGTGAACAGTGCTAATGCTATTCCTACCTAAAGACTCGATACAAGTGTGTACTCTACAAGTTATATTACCATTCATTGATTGGGTTGAATTCCTATTGAATTGACAGTTTATAGAATAGCTCTCAGTATTTTATGACTAAACTAATGAAAACATTCTTTTCTACTATTAAATAGTAAATCACAACCATTTTGACATCATTTAATTAGAGTAAAACTTATATTCAAAAGAATTCGAGATCCAGAAAACATGATCGTGGTACACTCAGATTAGTTCTCACTAAAATTAACCTAAATATTCTAACAAGTCTCGCTATATAGAACTAGCTAGCATATTTCATTATACTATGCATTAATTATTCAATTAGTAGAGTGTTGTACGCCACATATAGTCATGCATAATCACATACAGCTTTATTATTTATGTTTGTATATACAGCATTAGAATGATCACAAGGCTATCCGATCACAATCTGTCCCGCCCCTTCATATTGTTTCTTATATAAATAATTTTAGAAAGTTTAAAAATTGAATCTATGATGCAACTCAAAATCTTTTATACTTTGGAATACCAGTTTTTGAAATTTTCCGCCCTTTATTATTTGTAGCCAAAATTACAATATTTGCGCAATATACTCGCATCACCCTACTAGTTTGACAAAGTGAACGTCAATCGGTGTACTAATTTAGGCATAGGCTCTTCAACTAACAATATTCCGAAATCACCCAAACGAAGTCAATTTCAGCAGCGATCGAGAGGCCTAGGCCCAAATTCGATAATGATCACTGCCGCAAATAATAACACATGTAGGTACTATCAGCTAAGAAACTATCTGAATTACATTATCAAAAGTTTTTACCATTTTTTGTAGTCTAAGATACAGCTTTTTACCAATTAGAATTCTATCCATAGTACTAATTTGCCTTGATATTGATAGTATTTTTGGTACATTTAACATTAACTCTAAAATAGTATTTTTGGTACATTTAACATTAACTCTAAAATAGTATTTTTGGTACATTTAACATTAACTCTAGAATAATGTCTGGTAGTCTATTCATGTATTTCGTTATTATTGACGACCAGTTGTTATTTGTTGACAGAGTTGTAGTTTAGATGATTGGTGATAAATCATCGGTACCTAATTTATCTCAGAAAATAGATACGATGAATATATACGTAGTGATATAAAAATATATTCAAAATATTTTACTAAAAAACTTTCCAAAAAATGATTTTTTAACATTAATTATCAATCTTTATTTTTTGGGAAAAAATATACAAACCACTATTTTCATACTATATGTAATATTTTAAAACTTTATCTACTTATCAAGCAGCAACATATAATTCAATCATATTCTAAAATGATTATTACTAAGCTTCAATACATTTTGTAGAGTTTAAAGTCGTCTCGAAAACAGCTGATAGATACCCAAGCAAGCACTGAGATATCAATATAACGATTTACGTTACTGGAGAGAAGAATTGATTCTTCTTTATGTTCAATTTTCCTATACTTCTTAACCGTTATCCTATATGTGAATTGGCCCTATAGGACAGACATATAGGAAAGCTGTAGATAAAGTCTATATTGGCTTATTGGTTCTAATGATTTCTGATAGCCTAAAGTTTGTCTGCATATCGTCTGTCAAGGTCGTCAACCACCTGACGATGCTTTGGAACCCTGATGACGTGGTAAAACCTAACTATTTTATAATTTCTACAGTTCAGGTTAATGTTTTAATTTAGTATTTTGATTAAATGGAAGTAGAACCTAAAGCAAAGATACAAACTAAATTTCCCTTCACGTAGATATCGATTTTGAAAAGACAGATATTTCGATAAAATTGAATATCGGTCAATAATCCAATATGTGATAAACCGATGGGAGCAAGCACATTTTTTCGATAAATGCCCCACCCACTATCGTTCGTATATCGTAGTACGCTATTTTCATGAATGGAGCGAGTAGGTTTGACGTAGAAGTGCCCTCTGGCGGGTGTTTTTTGCTCTACTCATTCTCGTCTCTGATTGGTGCAAGAGATGAAGCAGTCACGTGGTATCGGCTTATCGAAACCAAATATCGGTAATAAATATATTTATATAGCGAGGATGTATTTTCAACGATTTATTTGTTATTCCTTTACACTGAAATCAATCAATGAAATTTACTTTACTGATTTCAAAAGAAATTATTTTGAAAATATTTTACAGAAAAATTTATTGTACTTTGATTAATATTATTGTTTCCTCGTTATTTTTTCTTCTTTTGATTTCAATGACAAAAATACGACTAATTTTTATGAAAAAATTTAACGCCTAATATTTAAAAAAAAATGTTCATTGATGAAATCAAAAACATTATCACTTAGTTGAAATAAAAATAATGTTTGTTAGACGATATACAGCTTCAATAATATAACTTTATTATATTTTCATGTGTGACATTTCATCAAAACAATAAATATCTTTTTCTTCACTTTTATTAATCGATATACATATAATTTTTATGAAGTCACACCTATAGAAGCTATCATTTTTTATTCTATTCTATTTTACAATTAAAATATTTATATTTATATTTCGTTGAGAATCATTAATAAAATATGAATTAACACCAAAGAATAAAAAACTATCAAATAAACATACAAAAATCATTAAATTTTAAAACTATTTTATAGGAAATGAAAAAAATAATTTGAACCCCAAATATTATAAAACAATGGGAATTTGGAATAATTTCAAATGGAAAATAATTTCATTTTTAAAACCAAATTTTGTGTTAGTTTTCTATATGGATATTGTAATTCTTTGCTAAAATAGTGATGGGTGCCTATTATTCTTGAGACAGGAGAGTGATGGGTGAGTGATGGGAGGGGAGATGGTAACTAGCACTTTAATTGATGTGTGTCTCAATAATTAATTGATTATTTACAACTAGGTAGAATATTTCCAATGGAAAAATTATTTGTTAATTGAAATATATAAGAATATAAAATGATGAGAAAAAAGTAGTCAAATTTTAAGTATGCTTCTGATTATTTTTTGATTGTGGATAGTCTTTACAGTGAACAAAAATGTAGTTAGTTAGCCCCAATATTGTTACAACATTGCCCCAATATTGTTACAAAATTGCCCCGATATTATTACCAGGGATATAGATAACAATTCCACACTATGTAGTAGCACTGATAGATGTTCACATTCAGATTCTCTAAAGAAGAGTTCAGTGTTTCCACATCGATAGTAACTATCGATGGTCTTTTGTTTGGAAGCGAGAAAGATTTCGCAAACACCTGAAATCATTTTTTTGCACCTCTTGTCAATAGGTGCGAGAAGTACAATCGAAATGGCGGAAAAGACACCCCTGCTTTTGTTGTATATTCCAAAATAAAAGACTCTTTCTAATCAGTAAAAGAATGGACTCCCAATTTCCTACCTGTATTTTCATGGGGAAAAAGCTACCAACTCTACTAAACTATTTTCATTCAGTTTTCTATTTATAAAATGTATTTATTTTGAAAGCATATAGTAGTACCTAACCAAAATAATGATTAAATGTAAATGCATTTGAAATCTAAAAATAAATCAAATTTCTGAGTGAAATAACAGAGATATAAATTAACTCTATCTTATCAGGTATACAATTAATTTTTCTTTTCATTTTACTAATTTTTTTATCCAAGCAAATGTATTGCCTTTACCATTTTACACGAAATATCAATCAAGTGTACCTATAAACATTTCTGCGTAGTAATATGCGCAGTAGCTCAATATTTACCAGCCATTGGTATTTTGTGTATGTGGACATTATTTAATTATGTTTAAACATGAAACACGGTCCCTTAGATATAAGTTTAATTTGTTCTATTTAT
Source organism: Caprella mutica (assembly GCA_947561585.1). NCBI lineage: Eukaryota > Metazoa > Arthropoda > Malacostraca > Amphipoda > Caprellidae > Caprella > Caprella mutica. Next base: position 13,332 of record CANNZV010002602.1, on the reverse strand, counting down.
AAGTTAGATTATAAGTATAGTGATTTACTATTACCCAATATTCAAACTTCAATTATAATGAACATTTTAGGTTTTACTCAAAATTTAAATTTTTCATTTTTTTGTTAGGTAGCTATACTGTATAAAAAATTTCAAATGGTCATTATATCATTGAATAATGATAAAATAATATTCATTATGTTAATATAATATTGAATGACTATGAATCTATTTCGATTATTGTAATTCAAATTATTTTGGAATTTTTCATGCGGTAACAGTAAGCAAACGAAAGGTCCCCTCTACTCTAAAAATTTTTTATTTCTCTATTCATTAGAGCTAAGGTTACTGGTTATAAAACTGCAAACCATTTCAAATTTTGTTCTATATATTATTATAATATGTAAATTAAGTACTTTAGGTGGGTTTTGCACTACCTTCCTACTTTCTAAGCAAAGAAAAAGACTAGGATACTTCGGAATAATTCAAAACATTTTTAAAACTGATTGTCATATAATAAACGTTACCTATAGCGTTACCTGAATACCGTTACCCTAAAATGCATTAGGTACATAAAAGTGTCTAATTACCATTAAATATACGATAAAACGAGATAGAGTTCGTATCACTCACTTGTTCTTCTATTGAATTTAATAGAAAGTCGGACTGTGAAGGTTGAGTGTTACTATTTCTTATATAATTGATTACGAAGCGAATACTTGACCAACTGTTATATGTAACCGTAGTTTATACCTATTTAAAGCATTTCTATGTAATAAAGAGTGGAGGGGACATTTCTAAGTAATTATCTAGTTATTAAACCCCTTATTAATTATGACAATAGGTACCTTTCTTCCCCCACTAATCATGACAATTGTTAACCCTATAGCAGCCTGCAAAAGGAAAGAGGACCATCAAAGTCAGGGCGATCAAACGCCTGCTCCCAAGAAGCCGCGCCTGGTTTTCACGGATTTGCAACGGCGTACGCTGCAAGCTATTTTTAAGGTGAGTTAGCTTATACCTTGAATAAAAGTATATAGCTTATAGTTTGAATAAGAGTATATAGTTTCAAAGCTTGTAGTTTGAATAAGTGTAAATAGCGTATAGTTTAAATTAGAGTATATATATATCGAAGCTATTGATTTTGCGACTGTTAAAATAATAATTATAAAATTGCCAGTATAAACTGGTGAAGTGTTCGCGAAGATTCTTTCAAGAAATATTGTCAGTGATATTTATACTTCTCATTTGAAATCGAATTTTCATAATGTGACTCATGCAATAATTCTTTACATTGGAATTCTGCAATCAACTTTTTAATTCCCTTCCAAGGTCTATTATTTGTTTTGTTAAATTCTCCTAGAGCAATTCCAGACATTCGGGTTGTCTTGATACACCACATTCCAGTCCCATGTGCAATGATGTTAAGTCTCGGGAATAGCCTTAGCTCTAATACCTGGAATAGCAGTCCTTGGTGAACATCCTCCCAAAGAATTTAATAAACGAATGACAATAAAAATTCTTTACAATTCGAAAATCTCGACAGATTAAGAGTCGTATTCTTATCTCCGCCCTGAATAGCGGGCTGGTATGACGATTAGGAAAAAATACTTCCGATGACTTCAAAAAAAGCGATGATTGATTCGGAAGGGGAAATCATGATATGTTTAGATGACCAGTCAATAAAATATTCATTGTACTTTTTTCCATCAACTCGCATCTACGAGTGAATAATTGGGAAATGAGTCTTTAATTCGGGGTAAAATTTTTGGGAGAAATTGCATGGTTTTCAAGCTGGGTGTTTAGTGGTTAATTTTTAATATACGGAATTCTGATGTTTCTGAAATATTTGAAACATAGAAAACAATGTGTTTAATATCTCTGATATTAGGACATGGCATGGGGGCTTTACTTCGGCCGTTTGGATACGAAGGCAACTATCGGATTTCGATACGAAACCCGCGCCCCCGAACCATCCCTCCCAACCTCTATTACACACACACACACACTAACGCTTTTCTCTCTCTATTTTCCTACACATAAATTATTATCGTATTTTCCTTCTCCTTATATATACGACGTCGATGCATCTTCTCTTAGAGACTTGGAAACATTATTTTCTTTTGATAAAGATAAATGCATTTGACCTTTAAATTTATTCTCTTCAACACGACCTGAGAAAATCTTTTGCGTACCATTACTCGACTGCTAACCTCTATTCTCAGATTGTCACGTACCTACATACATATATTTACTACCGAGAAAAACTCTATGGAAGCCTTCGTGCCGATGATGTGGCCCTAATAATGGGCCTATATTTTTATTGCCGTCACTTGCCTGCTTTTTCTCTGGCACGCGGAGTCGTTACGTCAATTAGGACCGAGGAGAAGTGACTATTTTTTTCGTTAGGTATTTTGAGAGTATCAATGCTCAGTTATTATGACCTCCTCATCTTAGAAGATTGAAGTCCTTCATCATATAAGAAATTACAAAAAAATATTTTAAAATTTAAACTTATATTGATAATAGGTAATCAGAAAATATTAGTTTTTGGATTCAGTTTAACAGTTCTACCTACGCAAATTAATCTAAGATATTTTTTTTAAAGTTTTCTAACGTTTTTCTTGCATTTCAGGAAACCAAGAGGCCGAGCAAAGAGATGCAGGTGACGATAGCCCGTCAACTCGGTCTAGAACCATCGACAGTTGGTAATTTCTTTATGAACGCAAGACGAAGATCAATGGACAAATGGAAAGACGACAACGAGGTAAACTCTCCACCCCCACCAAACAACAACGGCACAACCACCAAAATAATGACCATGAACACCAACGGCTCCAACACACCAACGGGCATGAACAACGGTCAACAGCAGATGATGGCAACGATCCAACAGTCACCCACAACGGTGACGGGTGCCACCGTTGTTCATATGCCTCAGATGGCTAATATGTCCGGTGGACAACACCTAAACAGTATGGTGGGTGGGCACTGTCTAGATGATGGGGATTTGTGACAGCCGGCTCAAGCCACACAGCTTGTTTATTTGACTCCGCAATGAGATACAACACACACCCACAGCTAGTTGTGATATCAAAGTAATTTTGTCCCTCAGACTGCATCACTTTGCCATCCCAATTACCTGAGCAAAAGCTATAGTGTATAACTCGTTGTTAAATTCCTACTTCTGTGTGGTGATTGAAATCACAAAATAGCCGATCCTCCTTTTGATACTACTAAATAGTCGTCCAAACCAGTCCTATATATTTTTCTCTTGCCTTCTCCGTATCTAGAGAACTTTCACAATAAAACTTCTATGCAAGCAGTTTGGTAGGGAGTGGTGATGACTTTTCGTTCGATTTAGGTGGTTAAATACGCTAGTCTGCTAGATACCCTTCATCGCCTTAGTTAAAATCACTGCATGAATACTAAACAGTGTTCAAAACTCGAGATTCTGGAGATAGGGTTAAACTAGATGCTATAGTGTAAATGTCATTTTCTTTTTCACTGGACTATTTGTATATGCATATACTATTAATGGATAGTAACTACATATATATGATATATATATGTTAAGCCTTATAAAAAGAAACATGTATTTTCTATGAAGCTTTTTAATTTGAAATTGCCTGTTAAAATATATATACTACGAATAGGTTTTTTAGATTTTCATCATATGTAAGGAATTAATACTGTGTATTGTAGGATTCATTGATGTTCAATGGAATTTTACAACAGCTCAGGAAAACATGCATATTATAGCACACATAGGCACACTTAGAAATAATGCAAACTCTTGAGTTGGAATATCATTGCGGGTCAAATTTAACAAGCTTCTGCGGTTGTATAACATTGCGAGTCAAATTTAACCACATTGCTGTGTTGGTATGACATTGCGAGTCAAATTTAACCACACTGCTGTGTTGGTATGACATTGCGAGTCAAATTTAACCACATTGCTGTGTTGGTATGACATTGCGAGTCAAATTTAACCACATTGCTGTGTTGGTATAATATTGTGAGTCAAATTTAACCACATAGTTGTGTTGGTACAATATTGCGAGTCAAATTTAACCACATTGCTGTGTTGGTATGACATTGCGAGTCAAATTTAACCACACTGTTGTGTTGGTATAAACCAAGTCAGCGATGACTTTGTTTTTCCTTCATAGAAGTTGCTTTGGAAGGCTGTCACATGAATATGTTATGCGCCATCGGTCGATCTGCGCTATTGGTCGACGGCGCATAACAAATATATCCCCGACATTTCCCAATGTTTAAATTGGTCTCGTTTTTCGATCACTGTTCAATTTGTTGTACTGAAAATTGTTACTGTATTTAAAGTCTTTATTATTTAGGTCTCAAGAAAAAGTTTTGTCATTTTATTAGAATTTCGACTATTTTCGCCAAAATTACTATTGTTTTTAAATTTCTATTCTAAACTGAATTCCAGAGACTGGACATTTAAACATTATGAGTACAATTATATGCTAGTGTAATAATTCGTTGATTATACTAATCTGTTATTAGAAAAGACAAAATTGAAGATATGTACATATGATTACTACTACTATACCTATTGTATGTTTTTCTTTGCATATAATTATTATGTACTGTTAGATACTGAATAACGTTAACTATGAATAGGCGGTGGATTCTTCTAGTTCTGGCGACGCAGATTTCATTTGAAGTCTGCCTGAGTTTTTACTAGGATAATCCAGTGTCCATTCTCTCACTTAACACATTCCATGTACTTTAAGGAGTGACACTCATGTTTGTATGTGAAAAGAGAGAAGATATCACTTGTATGTTCACTGAAACCACGATGCAGAACACGGCAAAGTCTCTGCGGATATATTTGCCGTGTGCGCCAAATAATCTGTAAACTTGTTAGCCAAGTTCTGGAACGTGGCACTTAAGAGTTTCTTGATGTGAACATCAACCATTGTTACTTAATTTAAAGGAATATAATGCTATGTAGATAAGAGGTCATTTATAGGTGAATATGTAACATTCCACGCAGTTTACATTCCTGATTTTGTTTTATGTAGAGCTACTTATGATCTATTAATGTTTTGCTCATTTTGTGCATTGATGTACGTACTTTAAGTTATCTTATTTTAGTTGAGTTGTAACCGCGGCTAGTCAAAGTCTATAGTCAATGGAATATTATGTTAGGCAGTCGAACGTTTCTGCGAAGTCAAACGAAACCAAGTAGTACCTTTAAGTTAGTTACCTGGTTATTTTTATATTATTATTGATGTCGTATGAGGCATCTTACTTACCATTATTTGCTATCTTTCGAATTACGAAATGAACGTCACAATGTTCGAATTTTGGCTTGAACTTTTAACCCAGATCTCAATTCTACTTAAAATCGAATTACAAAGATTATCATTTAATTTTACGTACCTGTCAACAATTTTACAGTCATGTCCATTCCGTATTGTATTATTTTAATAATAACATTCCAATTTTTACTATGTATATATTTATTTATTTTAAGTTGATTTCAGCTCATTGTTGTTTTTATGTTTGTAAAAGTGAACACTTCATTACAGTCATCAATATCATTCTAACATCGTATTTACCTGACACCATTCGGTTCAGAGCCTAACCGTTTTCTATGTTACATTTTGTAGGGGTAACTACTACAAAAATCATGCGATTTATTTCCAATTTGCTCACTCTTACTAGTCTACCTTTTATTTATTAATGGCATAGATATAACATGATCTCATTGTCTAACTATAGTACAGTAAATCTCTGTGTACTAGTCAAACTATTTATTTATTTATATTAATGAGCGAATGAAGAATAAGTGAAACTGATACAAGTTTGTTATTTATTAGGATATTATGTACATATTTATTCACCATTTAGAATTTAGTTGTGCAGAATTGTCATGTCACTATAGATTAAGTTTTGTTGGTTTTATGTTTAACAATGATTGAACTTATATAAGTACTTAAATCGATTCTAAGCTATTTTCATACCTATCTTTAATCACAACCTTAATTTCTTAAGTTGAATCCTATTTTTGTACCATTTTATTTGATTATTATTTCACTGTATTGATTAATTCCTTTGTATCATTGAATTTGATTATATTATACACATACAAACATTATTTTCATTTCTTTCCTTTTGCTTAAATCCATTTAATTTGGTGAAAAATAATAATACCAATAATCCTTATCTGAAACTGTCTGAAAGATGGCGGATTTCTTACCACTTTCTGTAAATTGGACGATAGATTATTTTCACCACTATTTAAAACAATTTTTATAAATTTTCTATTATTTTTTATCAAGAGATATATTTTAACAGAAGGAAAAATAGGTTCAATTCTGTACCATTGTAGTTTGTATAAACTTGTATAGGTTGCCTTCTAGTATTTAGATTTAACGATATAATAATTATATATAGTTTGCACTTAATTTAAATTGACTTACTATACGTTTCACTGGACCATAATTCATTGAGGATATAGATCAGCATGTTGAACTTACAAAGTGAATTATCATTTCTAACCAAGAGCAATAAAACCCTCTCTGTATCATACTTTAACCCTAGCTATGCTGTTTCTGTTACTTTTCGTTAGAGTTGATCATTATTGTTGAAGGGTTACCCGTAATATTAATCATTATAGATATACATATCAAGTATAATTTCAGAGAATTTGAGTATCAGTTATGGTTAAGGTTGTGACAATATGCTTTTAAAATCATAGAACCTGAAAATATTATAGACGGAGAGAATTAAAGACTATTGAATGTTTCTACACCAGCGGTATAGAGTATTCGACACCATTTCATTTCGTATATGATATTCATAAGATATGTGATTTTAAAAGCATATTGTCACAACCCTAGAACTTACGGTTTATTTAAATAACCAGGGTAAGCACTCTATTGCCGGACAGTTAATCAAGTTATATCGGACAGAAACAATAAAATAACTTTTAATTTCTTCTATATTCTTAGTAGAAATTTTACATCTTAAAGCTTTTGAAGATAAAGAAAAAAGCATTTTGAAGTTGCTGTTCGGTAACTGGTCATGGTTACGATAATTGAGTGCATACCCCTCCCTAACACGGTAAAACATTTCATGTAAATAATATAGGGAATAATAAACCTTACCTACTCCATATATAGATCTGATAGAAGCTCCAGAATCAAATAAAGATAAAGTAGAAATGAATTAGCATCATTTATTACTAAGAAGTAGGTACCATCGGGAAAAGAGTCACTGTGATGATGTACTATCAGAGAAAAGAGTCACTGTGATGATGTACTATCAGAGAAAAGAGTCACTGTGATGATGTACTATCAGAGAAAAGAGTCACTGTGATGATGTACTATCAGAGAAAAGAGTCACTGTGATGATGTACTATCAGAGAAAAGAGTCACTGTGATGATGTACTATCAGAGAAAAGAGTCACTGTGATGATGTACTATCAGAGAAAAGAGTCACTGTGATGATGTACTATCAGAGAAAAGAGTCACTGTGATGATGTACTATCAGAGAAAAGAGTCACTGTGATGATGTACTATCAGAGAAAAGAGTCACTGTGATGATGTACTATCAGAGAAAAGAGTCACTGTGATGATGTACTATCAGAGAAAAGAATTAAGTATGACTCTGTTTCCTAGTTTCCTATCATTTCTAAATCTATCTTTTTTTAACCCAAGTCAAATTTAGAATGCTTAGATATGAATTGTTATTAAAATGTGAAATTAGTAAATTATTTAGAACACCATCTCACTGACTCTTTTTCTTGAATGTACCGAACATCTGAAACTGTTCTCAGTATAAACCGTTCTGTCATATTTCTGCATGGAATATAATGAATATTCTAGTTTGATTTTGTTTTTAGCATTCCTTGCAAGTAGGGTTGGTATTGTTATCTATTAAGAAATTATATACTATTGACTTATCGTTAAGGGTATCATTTCATGTAACATACTAAAATAAATGCTGCAAATAACTGAAATTATCCGAATAAAATAAAGCAAAGCAACTTATTAAAAATCTTCTCATTTATCCTAAATTATTTGGAAAATAGAATGTTATCCATCAGGTCCGTAATCATTTATATATTTTACTGTGGGCAGTAATTTGATCCCTGATAATTTGGTCCCCTGATAATTATCTTATTCTTGAATGTTATTCACTTCTTGGACATATATTATGTTTTAGGTATAATATATGTCTATTTCATACTATTAATTTAAATTTTCATTTTGTCAGGTAACTGGCCTTATTTTCCATTTCTTCCAATTCTTTCAAAAAATAAATTATACAATATGTACAAAACTTTGTATCTACAATACAAAAGATTTTCATTATTATTAAATAAATTGTTCCACTTTTTTAAATAAATATTTTAACATTTGAAGAAATTAAACACAATTGATAAATAAAATAATATCAAATCTTGGTATCAACAATACAAGTAAGTTATTAAGTTATTATAAAGAGCAGAGATTGTCATTATTATTGTCAATTTTTAAGTTTTTGATATAGAGCATGTAAAATAGACATATCTATACTAATCATTTCCTTAAGCCCCGTCCACACGGTCAGTTTTTTCAGAGAAGTGACAAACTTAATGACAAACTAAATGACGATGATTTCCTAGCGTCAGCAAACCGTCAAACTTTTCATCAGTTTTGTGATTCCAACATGTTGGATATCGTCATCAAAAAGTTTGTCAAACTATTTGCTGACGATAAAGTTTGAAGTACACACTGACTTTCCGGTAATTATATTTTTTTATTTGCGCGTCATTTTAATTTATTACAGCTAAGTACACCTACAAAAACCTCAATTTTTTCAAACTTAGTATCTATCTAAATAGTTACAATGGCTGACGACAGACTATTTAATACTTGGTTGTATTAGATCTAAGTTATAGGTAGGTTACGTTGTGAATTGTTTTCTATGATCTATTTTTGACTATCCTTTTTAAGAAGATATTTTGACATTAAAAACAAATTATTTTTTCTGGTTTCTTACTGTTCTAAATTTAGAAAATATACATACCAAGATATATAATTTTTATTGTCACGATATATAACATTAATTTTGACGAAACTGACGACAGTGAACCTCAAACTTTTGGCGAGAAAAATTGACCGTGTAGACATTCCTTGAAAACTGACGATAAGTTTGTCATTTAGTTTGTCATTAAGTTTGTCACTTCTCTAAAAAAAACTGACCGTGTGGAAGGGCTTTAGTGAATTTATTTATTTATTTGGTGTCCGCTTTTACTCGAAGGTTTTAAACATGAAGAATGTAACTATGATACGCACGGGAATATATTGACTTGGTATTCAAATTTCCCTGTTTTTATTAATTTTAAATGTTCTTATCTATGAAAAAAGTATCAGTTTATGCAGAAAAATAAATTTTATTTGAGTTCACTGAAAATGACCTAACAACGAGTAATAAATTACTATTGAAGACCCGTTATTTCTAACGGGCAAATACACTAGTTTTATTATAATATCCGTATCCGGAGATCAAGTTACCGGGGATAAAATTCAGTGATATATGATAAGCAGAAAAAAGTGGTAAAATATCTTTCGAGTGATATGAATAAGCAGTAATAAGTGGTAAAATATCTTTCGAGTGATATGGATAAGCTGTAATAAATGGTAAAATATCTTTCGAGTGATATGAATAAGCTGTAATAAGTGGTAAAATATCTTTCGAGTGATATGAATAAGCAGTAATAAGTGGTAAAATATCTTTCGAATGATATGGATAAGCAGTAATAAGTGGTAAAATATCTTTCGAGTGATATGGATAAGCAGTAATAAGTGGTAAAATATCTTTCGAGTGATATGGATAAGCAGTAATAAGTGGTAAAATATCTTTCGAGTGATATGAATAAGCAGTAATAAGTGGTAAAATATCTTTCGAGTGATATGGATAAGCAGTAATAAGTGGTAAAATATCGTTCGAGTGATATGGATAAGCAGTAATAAGTGGTAAAATATCTTTCGAGTGATATGGATAAGCAGTAATAAGTGGTAAAATATCTTTCGAGTGATATGGATAAGCAGAAATAAGTGGTAAAATATCTTTAGAGTGATATGGATAAGCAGTAATAAGTGGTAAAATATCTTTCGAGTGATATGGATAAGCAGTAATAAGTGGGAAAATATCTTTCGAGTGATATGGATCAGCAGAAATAAGTGGTAAAATATCTTTAGAGTGATATGGATAAGCAGTAATAAGTGGTATAATATCTTTCGAGTGATATGGATAAGCAGTAATAAGTGGAAAAAAATATCTTTCGAGTGGTATGGATAAGCAGTAATAAGTGGGAAAATATCTTTCGAGTGATATGGATAAGCAGAAATAAGTGGTAAAATATCTTTCGAGTGATATGAATAAGCAGTAATAAGTGGTAAAATATCTTTCGAGTGATATGGATAAGCAGTAATAAGTGGTAAAATATCTTTCGAGTGGTATGAATAAGCAGTAATAAGTGGTAAAATATCTTTCGAGTGATATGGATAAGCAGTAATAAGTGGTAAAATATCTTTCGAGTGATATGGATAAGCAGTAATAAGTGGTAAAATATCTTTCGAGTGATATGGATAAGCAGTAATAAGTGGTCAAATATCTTTCGAGTGATATGGATAAGCAGAAATAAGTGGTAAAATATCTTTCGAGTGATATGAATAAGCAGTAATAAGTGGTAAAATATCTTTCGAGTGATATAGATAAGCAGTAATAAGTGGTAAAATATCTTTCGAATGATATGGATAAGCAGTAATAAGTGGTAAAATATCTTTCGAGTGATATGGATAAGCAGTAATAAGTGGTAAAATATCTTTCGAGTGATATGGATAAGCAGTAATAAGTGGTAAAATATCTTTCGAGTGATATGGATAAGCAGAAATAAGTGGTAAAATATCTTTCGAGTGATATGAATAAGCAGTAATAAGTGGAAAAATATCTTTCGAGTGATATGGATAAGCAGAAATAAGTGGTAAAATATCTTTAGAGTGATATGGATAAGCAGTAATAAGTGGTAAAATATCTTTCGAGTGATATGGATAAGCAGTAATAAGTGGTAAAATATCTTTCGAGTGATATGGATCAGCAGAAATAAGTGGTAAAATATCTTTAGAGTGATATAGATCAGCAGTAATAAGTGGTAAAATATCTTTCGAGTGATATGGATAAGCAGTAATAAGTGGTAAAATATCTTTCGAGTGATATGGATAAGCAGAAATAAGTGGTAAAATATCTTTCGAGTGATATGAATAAGCAGTAATAAGTGGTAAAATATCTTTCGAGTGATATGGATAAGCAGTAATAAGTGGTAAAATATCTTTCGAGTGGTATGAATAAGCAGTAATAAGTGGTAAAATATCTTTCGAGTGATATGGATAAGCAGAAATAAGTGGTAAAATATCTTTCGAGTGATATGAATAAGCAGTAATAAGTGGTAAAATATCTTTCGAGTGATATGGATAAGCAGTAATAAGTGGTAAAATATCTTTCGAGTGTAATAAGTGGTAAAATATCTTTCGAGTGGTATGAATAAGCAGTAATAAGTGGTAAAATATCTTTCGAGTGATATGGATAAGCAGTAATAAGTGGTAAAATATCTTTCGAGTGATATGGATAAGCAGTAATAAGTGGTAAAATATCTTTCGAGTGATATGGATAAGCAGTAATAAGTGGTCAAATATCTTTCGAGTGATATGGATAAGCAGAAATAAGTGGTAAAATATCTTTCGAGTGATATGGATAAGCAGAAATAAGTGGTAAAATATCTTTCGAGTGATATGAATAAGCAGTAATAAGTGGTAAAATATCTTTCGAGTGATATGGATCAGCAGAAATAAGTGGTAAAATATCTTTAGAGTGATATAGATAAGCAGTAATAAGTGGTAAAATATCTTTCGAGTGATATGGATAAGCAGTAATAAGTGGTAAAATATCCTTCGAGTGGTATGGATAAGCAGTAATAAGTGGTAAAATATCTTTCGAGTGGTATGGATAAGCAGTAATAAGTGGGAAAATATCTTTCGAGTGATATGGATAAGCAGAAATAAGTGGTAAAATATCTTTCGAGTGATATGAATAAGCAGTAATAAGTGGTAAAATATCTTTCGAGTGATATGGATAAGCAGTAATAAGTGGTAAAATATCTTTCGAGTGGTATGAATAAGCAGTAATAAGTGGTAAAATATCTTTCGAGTGATATGGATAAGCAGTAATAAGTGGTAAAATATCTTTCGAGTGATATGGATAAGCAGTAATAAGTGGTAAAATATCTTTCGAGTGATATGGATAAGCAGTAATAAGTGGTCAAATATCTTTCGAGTGATATGGATAAGCAGAAATAAGTGGTAAAATATCTTTCGAGTGATATGAATAAGCAGTAATAAGTGGTAAAATATCTTTCGAGTGATATAGCCCAGGTAACATTGAAATATCCCAGGAATATTCCCTGGATATTTAGATGTTCCCTCATTATCCGCTATCATGAAATGATATCGAGGGAATATCCCTGGAACCAAGAAAAAATTAGCTGTTCCCATTACGATTTCAAGGGAATATCCCAGGAATTTATGAAAATTAGCTGTTCCCCTTACGAATTCGAGGGAATATCCCAGGAATTTATGAAAATTAGCTGTTTCCCTCACGATTTCGAGGGAATATCCCAGGAATTTATGAAAATTAGCTGTTTCCCTTACGATTTCAAGGGAATATCCCAGGAATTTTTGGAAATTAGTGTATCCCATTACTATTTCGAGGGAATATCCCAGGAATTTATGGAGATTAGCGTATCCCATTATGATTTCGAGGGAATATCCCTGGAACAGAGAAATAATTAGCGGTTTCCCTTACGATTTCAAGGGAATATCCCTGGAATTTGTGAAAATTAGCTGTTCCCCTTACGATTTCGAGGGAATATCCCAGGAATTTATGAAAATTAGCTGTTTCCCTTACGATTTCGAGGGAATATCCCAGGAATTTATGGTGATTAGCGTATCCCATTACGATTTCGAGGGAATATCCCAGGAATTTATGGAAATTAGTGTATCCCATTACGATTTCGAGGGAATATCCCAGGAATTTATGAAAATTAGCTGTTTCCCTTACGATTTCGAGGGAATATCCCAGGAATTTATGAAAATTAGCTGTTTCCCTTACGATTTCAAGGGAATATCCCAGGAATTTATGGAAATTAGTGTATCCCATTACGATTTCGAGGGAATATCCCAGGAATTTATGGAGATTGGCATATCCTATTATGGTTTCGAGGGAATATCCCAGGAACAAAGAAAAAAATAGCTGTTTCCCTTACGATTTCAATGG